>VYZV01038103.1:18992-31557 GCA_013401275.1 Pandion haliaetus | reverse complement strand
GGATTCAGAGAAGGAGCCTTCTTTCTTCTTCTCCACCCTCCCAATCAGGAAAAGAAAGCCAGGTCAAACAGTGTCTTTAAATGGTCTAGAGGGAATGGGAATATGTCCATTTCCACAAGACAGGAACACACGTTGCAATAGTGCTTTGGAAGAAGCTGGGGTTTTCTATCTAAAAACTAGTAGCATGCTGAGAAATTAACATTAATAGCAAAAACCATTAAATTTATTATCAGAAGGAGACACTGTAGTAATCAATCTCCTACTTTTTCTCCAAATAGTGCTCCGTTTTTCACCAAAACTACTGTATACTTTATTGGAGAACCTAAGAAATCATGTATGTACTGACACACGTCATGTGCTTTGCCTAAAATGAACAGCTGGTGGGAGAGACCAGATCAGAAAATACCAGGTAAAGAATAAAAAAGAACAAAAACAGCCTGTAAAGCTGGGAGCTGGAATAGCTCAGGGAGCAAAAAAAGAAAGCATTAGCCAAGCCAGTCTAGAGAGTGGCATCTAAGTAAAAACTTCAATAATTTATTTGAAGCTGTTGCCCCTGTCATTTATTTTTGCCTGATGACTGTGGTTGTCTAGGCTTAAAGAAAAGTCTGCCAAGAGATTTATTTCTATGATTACAACCCCTTACATGGGGATAAATAAAGTTGGCCAGAAACTATTTTCAATGCAACACAGATGACAGAAAAAAGGAGGCAAAAATAGAAGTTAAAGGGAACGCAGATTAAAAACAGATGGAAGCCACTTTTTACTCAGAGAATAAACATGACAAATGACTTACCAACAAGGTTGCCAGGAGGTCATTCAAGAAAAAAATGTCATATTAGGGAAAAGTATGGGTCAAAGATTTATTCAAGCACAACTCCCACCAGTTTCAATGGGACTCCCACCTAAGGAAGGATGGCAAAGATATGACCCTGAAAGTGTTCAGAAAATTTGGTGTGCCAAAATGTTATTCCTAAAAATATCCATGTACCCTAATTTGTTTTCATTTTTTAGTATAGAATACTTCTTGAATAAGCTCTGACTGCATGGCCTATTTTTAAATGCTTCTAGAATATGCTACCTTCATTCTCACTTCTTTAAGATGTTTCAGTATCCTCAAACACATGACAGCATCATAAAAAAATGCAGAAGTTACTGCTACTTTTTCATGCTGTTCATAACTCCACATGGAAAGCTCTTTCAGATAAATGCAGGATCAGTTCTGACCGTGGACTCAGACTTGAGCAGGGAAAGGAGAGAGAAGCAAAGTTGTACAGCAGATTGGTCAGACTGGAAAAACATGCCTTGGAGCAAAACCTCAGTCCCACGCCTCTCCACATCGCTTTGCTTCCTGACACGACAACACTTGTGTACAGCAGGGAGATGCTGTCTGACACAAAACAGTCTCTACTGCAGGACTTCAAATAAAATGAAATTTTGAGTTAGGAAAAACCATCTCAAAGTGTTTTATTCTCACTAAATAGGTTTTTGGTCTGTGTATTTGCTCCCCATATATTAGCTAACCTGAAGTAGAAGACATTTGAACTGCCGGTTCTGCTGTGGTAATCACTGAGCTGCCCATTACAATTATCAATGTGCAAAGGAGTTTCAGTGATTTTTCAAGTGTAAAGAAAGACTGCTTTCACAGCAGTCTATGCTGCTGAAAAGGTTGACCCCAATCCAAGTTACTCGCCCCGGTTAGGTTAGCGGCACACACTTAGCCCTAGAAAGGCTTCTTCTTGTCCATCCAGGACTTTGTCTTCCCTTGGGCTCCTAGACCACCTGGGGATTTCAGCCACCTTCCCTACTCACCTTGTGATCTTACACATGCAAGTAAAAGCAAGAAAAAACCAAATCCTGGGAATTAGTGACAGGACTCTGACCAGCTTCAGCACTGCAGGCACGCAAAAGCTAAGGGAGGAGCTTGTGCAAGCCAAAAGCCTGAGCCTAATGAGAAAAAAGGAGCACAGCTGGTATGGTTTGAGGCCAAGTGGAATATTTGAGCTTTCTTCACCCTGGTTGACCCCAGCTATCCATCTGTTTAACATAATTCTTGAGGGTGAAAAAATACAATATGCAAAAGACCAAATGCTATTACAATTTTTTTCACACAAAGATAGTATAGCGTTGTACTTACTAAACAAAACATACAATAAGTGATCTTTTTGCATAATCTTGGAACAAGAATAAAGGAAAACTGAATTGCCAATTGATGCTGCCATTTAATGTGGTTTCTATTCTATTTCATAAGAATCATGAAAACTGTAGTTGATCCATGTAGCTTTTTTATATTTCCATCTCTGAAAAGATTTCCCAAGTGCAGTAAAATAATGCACAATCAATCCGTAGCACAGAGTCGGATGGTTGCATATGTCAAAAGAATCAATCAAAGCCAAATTTAGAGATTTTGGTATTTTTAAGTAAAGACACCTTAAGCTCTGCATTGTAAAAATTTTCCTCAGGGCAAACCTGACAGGATGGGGGAAAATATTCAAGAAAATTCTAAGCAAGTCTAATTTACTAAAGGATTAAAGTGAAATGGGAATACTAGAAAAGAGCTGAAAAAAATTGTAAGGAATGACTCGTAATGTTAGCAAGACAGTGAACAAATTACCTAACAATTTGGCTTTAAAAGCCCCTATTGTCTGCTAAGATCTATATAACGTGGGAGGTTGGTATCATATTATCAGATATAGCTAAGTAGCAGTTGTACAACGGATGCAGTGAACAGTGACATATTACAAGTGTATACAGCACTGCAATACGGTGTTACCATTGTACCACAAAGCTCATCAATAATATGTTTTCTCTTTCAGTCTATATTAGACCTCATTTATCTAGAAAAGGAGAAGAGAGTAACTGAGGAATTTCCTAATTTTTCTGTGTGTTGTATTAAAAAACATATCTAACTTTCCTTTAATTTAGGAAAAAAAGTGCTTCCTCAAGTCAGTAAATCTTACTACTTTGCCAGAATTGTTTAGATTTCTTTCTGAAAATATATACAGAAGATTATTGTATTGCTCACAGCAGTAAGATGGAGTAGGGAGAAAGAATTCTGCATGTAGCCAAGGGACACTGAAAAGTTATGTTTAAATTTCTGCATTTGATACAGGCTTTTCTGTTGCATGTTCAAAATTATGCCCTGTTCAGCAGTCTACCCGAGAGCAGCAGTACCAGGCCATTTCAGCTGTGCAGGCCACAAAAGATTGGCATTAAAGATGGATTCGCTTTTCTCATGGTATGGATCTGCCTTTCTCAGCAGAGTATACCTGTACAACAGAAATGTCAGTGTGTATTTTCTGTTGCAAACAGATCAACAGATCAACGTACAGACACTGATAGATCAAATGCCACCCACTCGAGTCCAGTAAATACAGGCTTAGAGATTCCAGCCTTGACCACTCCAAAGCCAAACTTACCAAATCCTCCAGTCCAACATCAGTCTCCTACTATGCATAAACAGAAATCAAAGAGTACCCTGCAGACATGCTGTCTTAATGATTTTCAGTACCATTTTTTAAGTGCAGTAAGTTTTAGAGTTACTGGTTTAGACAAGGATACCAAGACAGCAAATTAAAGTATGTGGTTTTCCATGTTTTTTAGAGCTTGTTTTATGACTTTATCCAGCTGCCTCTTTATTGAGGGCCACATTATTGAAAATATGAAAGCCTGGCATAGAAACCCAAAGGACGTCTGCCAATTCCAGGATTAGGAAAATATTTATATTATTATGGACTTAACAGATAAATCTAAATCTAAAAGGAATAGACACAAAACCAGAAATCTAAAGACAAACTACCTTTCCAATTAATACAATGAGTCAGTATATGGATCCCACAAGGGAGAAAATGCTTTCCAACCCACATAATGTGGGAAAAACAAGGTGTTTACAGAAAGACTTGATTTTTTTTTTTTTTTTTTTTTTAAAACAACACTGCAACCAAAATAGAAATAAAGTGCATATTGGGAACAGACATACATAGGAAAATCAAGTTTCAAAAGTGAAAAAGCATTCAGAATAGAAGGGCCCTAATTCTAAGGTTAATGTGAAATAAAGAAAACCAAGTGAAAATAAATCAAAACCATAAAAGCCAAAATACTAGATACTGAGTCTTTTCAAACCAGAGGAATTCTTTCATTGCCTTAAATAACCTTTCGATTAGGACCACTGGCTCCATCAGTGTTCATGCTTTAGGATGTAAATTTGGAATAATCTTCTCAGATGGATCATGCTTTCCCTCACTTCCCTTTATATTGCCTGTTAGTCTTCTGAAACAGAAGGTTTGGGTACAAATTTAGAAGCACCACTAGTGTGATCTAGTAAAACAGCTTCTGTGCTCGCTTGGTAAGTCATTCACCTCACAAAGGTTAGTACGCTCCTGGAATCACTGTAGATTAGATATACGCAGTAAACATTGAATTAGCTATTATTTAAATGGTCAGCTATCCTAGAGACTCTTACTACTACACAGGCACAAAGTTTTGAGATGATGAATATATGACATGTTTTAACAGCTTTACCTGTTTCACAGGACACTTCCAATGGGATGATCAAAGATTAAGAACAGAGAGGTGAATGAAAAGGAGCAAAAGCGATTTTCTGGTTTTTTTCAAGAGAATGTATATTAATATATCAGTATGAGAAATATGACTCGCATTACAGAAGTGAGAAAACAGATCTAAGAGTAGTGTACAGATGGAGTTGGCTATTATAACAGAAAATGAGAAAGGTATTAATGCCATCTTAGTTTCAGTACCTTATTTAGGTAAGTAAGTTAGAAGCTTAGGCACATAAAGAATATGTGAATAGAAACTGTGAATCTAGTCTAATAGCATTCTGGAAATTCCTTTGACTATGTCCAGGGAGCCTCTGTTCTTAAATGATATACCTAATGCTAAATATTAAAAAACTTATCCCATAAGTAGTGATGCCCAAAAGGAAAAAATAAACAGGAGAAAAAACCAATGCAAACTTCAGGCAGATAAACAGAAAAGTGAAATTTCAGCTGAAGCTGCACTCCAAAATTTTAGTTTTAGTCTTCTGTAACAAACAAGTTACTTAAAAACCACAGTGGCATACCATTATTTAGATAATATTTCATTATGTTGCCAATAGAAAAATTGCAACCCACTTTAACAAAATAGGATTTTTAGGGATCATGTAGCAGTTTTACCTGCGCCACCTACTCCAAGCTCAAAGAAAAGGCAGAAAAAGTGTGATCATTTTGTGATATTTTGAAATTCCAGCAACAGGATGGAGTGTTTTGTCTACTGCCTCACCAGAATAACACTGTTGGGCCAAACACATCTGTAACACAAATAAATTTTACATAGATGACAAAATTAGGGAAAGAGAATGGCACAGAAGACTTCATGACTGTGGTTTGCTCCTGTGCTGCATCTGCCAACGCTGGTTTGGCTCCTTGCCCTAAGCAATGTACATCTAGTGCTTGTGTGGCAAATAGAAATAGCCAGTGCCTTGGATCACTCTGGCTTAGTTTTTTCTTATGTCTCAAAAATGTCCTTGTTGGTGCAAGATGAGGTTCAATCTGATACATAAAATCTAAAATTTCTCTGTATTGGAGGCATTTCCAGGGCAATCACAATGAATGAAAAATTTTATTTATTCACATTAAAATTCCAGCAAAGTATAATACAGGTGCAGCTAATGGAAAATGAAGTAACTATTGATGAAAATGTCTTCTGTTTCAGTAAGAAAAATTATGCCTTCCAAAGTTTTTCACTTTGGATGAAGATTTTTTGACCGTTTAAAAATAGCAAACTTCATTTTGAATACTTCAGTGCAACATTTCACAACTTGAAATTTCATCTGCTCACCTCTACTTTGATAAGACTCCCATCCCTTTGACAGCCCTCTCAAAGAGTTGGCACCCTGAAAACCCTGAGCACCCTGAAGCTCAGAAGCGAGACTTCCAACTCCAAGCTCTAGAAAGGGGCGTTTTGAGGGGGGGGGAAGGCTTCAGCTCTACCACATGGAGACCAAATTAGTGTCCTAACAGCAAACAAGCCTGAATTACCTGAGTTCTCATGTTCCTGGTTTCACAGGGTGAACCAAAGTTCTCAAATCCACAGCCAAATGCAAGTCTCCCAGATCTTTGAGATGTGCTGGCTCGGTGTGGGCTGTGAGAGATGCAGGACGTTGACTGTGGACCCAGGAGCCAAGAGCTAGCTATGGTTAGGTCTTCAGATTACAGAACTGACTGAGGACTGTGGAGGTCAGAGACCCCAAAGCCTCCAATTTCACTGCTGCCATGAAGAAAGAACAGTTCTCAGATCCCCAGTAATCTCCTGGGTGGACAGCCAGGAAAACAGGCAAATTTTCATCAGAACCCTGCTGATGCTTTCACAGAACTTCAGTGACAACAATGGCTTTCTGTGACTCATTTTGGTCTGGTAAATAAGAACATGTCAATTTAAAATTATTTAATTGAAAAGTTCCTGGTAAGGCAAAATAAAATTATAAGAGCTGAAGAATGGAAAGAAGGTGGAGTCCAACAGAAACACTCCAAAAGAAGGAAAATTGCAACACTACAACCTGACAAGCCTGGGAGAAAGAAAAAAAAAAAACCATCCAAATCAGTGAACAAGAAAAAGGAAATACTGCTCGGGGAATAAAACAGCAGCCAAAATCTTCCAATATAACAAGACAAAGTCAGGTATTCACATATATACAGTGGGAATGAGCCAAACTAAACCCGTGATGTGGGGAGGAGGAAATCCAAGACTCAAAGAGCAATTCTGGCTGTGTGAATCACTGAATTTGCACCACAATATTTCTTTTTAGCAGGAGTTAGTTTGATTTCACTAATAATGAAATTATCTTGAAACTCACCCAAATCAAAGACAGCTCTGGACTCCCTCCAGTTCCAAAACCACATATTAAGTGACTTAAATGATAAAGATTATGAGAAAACTGAGGCTGAGATGGGGAATCCCCAGCTGGATAGTAGGCCATTCAGGTTAGCTATGAAAATATGATCTATGACTGAGGTAATTTGTAAATATCATTTGTATCAAATTTGTGATCCATACAGTAATCAGGCTGTGGTTCTGACATCCAGTCAAATACAGCTGAAGTTTAAATGTCCACAATTCTCTGAGGTGGATTAGAAAAAAAAAAATACCCTTGCGTTGGAATTTAATTAAACTGGTATCATGAATGCATAATAACCATGATTTGCATGACCTTTTGACCATTTTCTAACTAAATCTTTTGAGAATAATGGCTGTTACAGGATTTTGTTTAAATCTAAACTGGCACTAATAAGCAGGTCCCTTGATGACTCTAATTCAAAACAAATATTTTAGGAGCAAATTCCAAACTGAGATTTTAAATCCAATCACACATCACCTAGATATCCTCTGCAGTTCCTGTTTTAATTTTACCCACCTCCAGTCTTGGATGCCAAACCACAGAATGCTTTTCAGCATAGTATATTACAAAGCTTATTTGCATTAAATTTGTCCTTTGTGCTCAAAGTTCCACAGCACAAAGATGGAATAAATGGAACCGTAAGAAAACTAGATTGCATTCTAAATAGGGAAGATTTATTAACTAGAAAAAAACTAATGCACAAAATCAGAGTCAAAAGTGTCCAGAATTAGTGTAGATGTTTTAATGCATCACTTTGAATATAAGCAGTCAAGTAGAATGACATGTTTGAAGTCATTAAGCATGTCTGGCCCCAGAATAGCTTAAATATTTCCTAACCATGAGGTAAAGTTAGAAAACAGTTATGGAATCAGAAAGCACCAGCTGAGCTGTAAGTTGCACTGCTCTAAGCTGTATACTTAGAACAGAAAAGTGAATACTGTCCACCTTTACACAACACTTGAAAAGCAGAAAATCAACTTGGCACTCAAAAGAGATTGCAGTAAAGTGTCTACTGTAAGCTGATGACCCAAAACACCAATAAAAGGCAAGAGCCATGCCAGCCTCACCTCCCCTGCCTTTCCTAAATAGCAAACTAAATAAAAGTTTAGCTAAGAGCTAGGACTGCTATGGCAAAGTGCCTCTAGCACTCCATACCCTGGCTGGTAGAGAAAACATCCAGCCCACATCCCCAGGCAGTTCCCGATACTGCCTCAGGACTGCTGCCACCTTCCTACACCACTGAAGTGAAATCGAACTTTCCTAAAAAGAATGGTAGCCTGAATATGCAGAACCTAACTATAATATCACCTCCCATCTCAACAGATGGCACACAGAGAGCAATGGTAGAAATGCCAGATTAGCTTAAAAATAGGTGGAGATCCAGCAACCCAGCAGATATAGTTGAAGATCAAAGATTAGGCTTGCTGGGTTCAATTTTGCCATTGACATAGATGAGTACCTGGACAAATTTTTGGCCATTTACACGTGTCATATATAAAGTGGATGTAAATGGTATGGGTTTCCTGATGGAGATATTGGGAAAATTGATTTGTATTATAAAGCTTTTTTAATGAAAAAGAAGAACTATGGAAAGGAAAATGGAATGAAAACAAAAGGAAACAAAACTCATTTACATATGCTGGAAATTTGTTTTGGAAAGTAGTACATCTGGTAGAAAGATTTGTCATTATCATGAGAAATGGCAGCATATCTTAAACTCTGCCTGAGAAAGGGATCATTGAAAGGAAATATTTTACCATAACATCACAAAAATTAAAGCACTTGGGTAAATCAAGTCATCCCAAGTATCGTGTTAACAAGAGATACTGAGCCAAATTAATTTCTGGGCCAGCTCCACTGAAGACAGCTGTTACACCAGGGATAAATCTGATGTATTCTTTATTATAAGAAGGGCATTCAGGAGGACTGCTGCCAATATACAAAGACAAATGCTACAGAACAGTGGTAAATAAAATAAAGTAACTGATTACCAACAGAGCATGAAGTCTCCCTGTGAAGTAAACATATCTCCAGAGGTCTTTATCTGTCAACCTGACCATGGCCACACATATCTCTACACATGTTAACAAGATGTGCTTCTAGTCTGTGCAGAAGTATTGCTTATTCATTTTTTATGAGCAGTTTGTCACATTTTGGGTTTTGGCAGTTACATAAACTATCTTGCTGCTCAATCCATACTCATGGCAGACAGTGGTTTTACTAATTTTTAATTTTTAAAAGATTATTGGAGTTGTATATGATTCTATTTAGCAATGAATGACTGTTAGCAACTCTTAAATGTACTCAAATTACAAGCTTCATACATAGGATGACATTTACTTTGTGAAAACATCATTACTGCATATGTATGTGTGTATAAGCACACATCATACTTGCACTCCGTGTTCTACCAATAGTATAATGACAGAACGATAGCGTTCAGCTCATAAAATAGCGTGTTAGGAACCTGGCTATTCAGAAGGTCCAGAGAAGATCCAGAAGGTCTAAGGAATACCATATCAAAAATAATGAAGAAAAGTAATTTTGTCTAACAGACAACCACCAAGAGACCTGGTTTCCATTTCTGCTATTGACTTGCTACTTTTACTTGGTAAGGAGAGACAGCAATTGAATTCTTTAGAACTAGACTTAAAGGTATCATGTCTTTTGGTGACAGACTAGACAATATATCATTAGCAAAATTATGTGGTTATGTCAACAGCATGTGAAAGAACAGGACTGTTGAGCAGGTGGATATACACGGTCTGTTGGGAAAGAACCAGGACGGTTTTTGCAGCAGGAAATCCTGATGAAGTCCTTGATGCTGCCACAAAGCACATGGGTAAAGGTGACCCAGAGGACATAACATATTTAGAGTTCCAAAAAAGCTTTTGCCAGTTGAATGTTATTAGAGAAATTAAGTTGCCATGGTACTGGAGGAAAGGTCCCTTTACAGACAGATCTGGTTAAAGGACAGGAAGCAAAGACGAGGGCTTAAGGGTCTCTTTTCAGGACGGAGAAGAGACAACAGTGAAGACCTACAAAGTCTGCTGCTGGGACTGGTTCTATTCAACTTTATCAGTGACCTGAAGAAAAGAGTAAACAGCAAAATCTTCAAGTCTGTGTATGATCATAAGCTGTCACTAGAGAGCCAAATGCTTTATCTGTGGCACAAAAACTCCAGAAAAGTCTTGCAAAACAGAGTGTGTGGGCAAAAGAGACACGGATGAGCTTCAACACAGAAAGACATAAAGTGATGTACCTACAAGAAAAACAACCTAAACCATATCTACACAACCTCAGGCTCAGAACTGAGAGTTACCACACAGGAGAGAGGTCTTGGGGTCATGGATGATATTTCTCTGAAATTATCAGTATCTGGTGGGTTGCGAACAAGATTTATGGTGAAGGCATGGATAAGGTGAATGTGGAGCTGTTATTCGCCAAATCCTCAGAGCTAAAAGCAGGGGGTATTGAATGAAACTACTAAGAACTTTTTAACAGATAGAAGAAAGCAATTTTTTTTGTACAGCCATGATCTTCTGGAACTTACTTCCATGCAGACTGTGGAGGCAGAAAGTGTCAGCATGTTTAGAAGGAGCTTTGGCAAACTCACACAGAGAGGTCCATAGATGGACACTAATCAAACTAGGAAGGGCTGGACCCTAATACAACTGTGGGTGCTGAGAGGGTGCAGAATGTGGCCAGGTTTACAAGCTCTACTTCTGCCACTGTCAGACACAGAGTAGTGACCTAAATGAATGACTAGTCCAACTGGAGTGGAATTTCTTTCTGCTTTCTTATGACAGTTGTGTTATACCAGGTTTATTTTAATATTTATGAACCATCACTCACTACAGTTAAACTTCAATTAAAATAAAAAACAATTGCCAAGTCCTAATGGACATCATGTGGTATAGACCTTTTTTACTGCCTTTTGATGGAAAAGCTTTTACTTGGGGCAGGAATTTTGTTTTCAGATATTATTAAGTATATTAATTTTCTAAAGTATGGGATTTATCTTGATTTTCCATTTGGCTGGGTTTGCAAATCAAGGAAAACATCATTATTCTGAGATTAATACCTTTAAAGAGTAGGGTAGTTGCTTGTCAAATTTCTCTCAGGACAAAAGTGGCTGGAGTCAGGAAATGTGATACCAGAGAATACCACATGATACAGTGAGAATATGCCTGTGTTCACATAGTTTTCCCTTACCTAGTTTTACATTGCTGGCATTGGAAATCATTTAAAATCAAAGTCCAAATTATCAAAACCAAATTCAGTAAAAACAAAACAAAAAAACCCCAGCACCACTCTTCTGGTGGCTGTTTTTAAGCTGAGCTTTTCTGAGCAAGAAAATCAAAGATATCACTTCTGCTAGGTAACTGTAGATACACCGACTTCTCAGTGTATTTAGAAGTAACTGGAGAGATGGAGTATTTCAATACCTACTCATGTTGAATGTCCTGGATTTTCTACTTTTACGTAAGAAATTTTAAAGGATTTTTGTATCACTTGAAATCATGCCTTCTAAACTGCTTTATTATATTAGACAGATAACTTTTAACATAGCTATAATGTAAGGGAGTGCCAGGAACCAACATAGCTATGATGTAAGGGAGTGCCAGGAACCAAGACTGCAGAATCACCTCACACTGAGTAAGATTTTTCAGTGTTCGAGTCATCAGTACAGTGCCTTCTCAAAGCTGTCGGGTACAGAAATGGGTTTTACATACCCACAGTAACTTTTTAAGGATTTGCTTGTAGAAAACCTGACAGATAAGCTTCCATTGCTTGCAACAGGAACTTGCCTGGGCCTTCCATTCATAGCAAATATAAGCATTTCTTTTTAGGGTTTCTTCTACCCTTATTAATTTGTTTTCACTATTGTCCTCATTCATGCTTTCAGCATTCCTCAGCTAACGGTCCGAAACATCTGTTCAGACAACTTTCACTGATGGTTTCCTACCTGCAGTAGGATACATTCTCACTATTCTAATATTCTTCTTTCCCACAAAGGCAGATAATAGATCATGAAATGAGATGAGAGGAAAGGCAGTTGTTGTAAATGCCTATCTTCTTAATACATTTGCAGCTTAACACCTAAAGGCCCCAAAATCTAGATGAAGTAAGAAGAGGCCTTCATCTCAAATTCATATCATCACACTAAATATTGATAATAAACAGATAGGCACAAATCAAACACAAATAAATTCTTAATTGCAGGGATTTGGGTTAACAAATAAATAAATAAATGTGACGATATATCCCACCCCCACTTCAAATCAACACATTGCTCTGGTTCATTTTTTATGACTATTTTTAATCTAAAATTTTTGTGTGTCAGAACTGTATTTTCTTTTTTAGAGCAAGATGGCAATTTCGTTAACAAATACAGGCCTCATGCTTAGATAGCTCTATAAAAAGGATGATTACACCGGCCAAACGTCGGTATACAAAAATTCATCACCAGGTCTGAGATCCTGGGCTAAACTGCAGGCATCTGAAAAGCAGATGCAACACCCCTCCCATGTGGGGTACCTCCACGGACAGCGCCGGCGTTAACGGGAGGCACTGAGTAAGAAGCAGCTAAAATGCCCGACAAATCCGCAGCCCACGTCGCAAAACACCGCGTTCACCTCTCGGTGGATTTGATAGCAAACCGGCTGAACA
>VYZV01038103.1:5632-18482 GCA_013401275.1 Pandion haliaetus | reverse complement strand
CCCCCCGGGGCACCGAAGGGCACAGCCTGGAGGTGGCTCTTCAGCGGTTTGCTGCGTTTTCTAAAGTGACACCCCTCTGCCCTTTCTTTCGGGAAAGATAAGAGCAGAAAGCGAAAAGGGAGCTCTGTCTGAGATCGCCTCCCCTATTTTTGTTGTTGTTGTTGTTGTTGTTGTTGTTCCCTGGCCCAGCACGTACAATATCTCAAAGACAAAAGCTGCACTTCCTGAAACTGAAGCACTGGATTTTGTTTATCTCAAGGTCCACGCGTCCGCTTTTCTATAATTCACGTATTTGCTGCATCCTCAGATTTGTGCACAGAGAGATTTTTTTGTGACACAATTTTCAGTCTTATGCCTGAAATTCCTTGTCGCATCTTTTGCCTTGCCTCGTCCAAGAGATGTGTTACCTCTCGGAGCAAAAAGAAATGCTACAGAGCTGGTTTCCCCAGCTTACCTGTGCAAAGATGAAGAACAGGTATCTCTGTCTTGGAATTGCTATCATATTCTGAGCAACAAAAGAAGCTTTTCAGTGTTTGTGCCAATGTGCAAATGATTAGAGGTACTAATATATTATTTCAGATAAACCACAGCCTTTGAGGCTTGTAAAATTCCCAGGTATTCTATATTGATCCATGTATTCCAGCAATTCTTCACAAATAGGGACTAGCCTCGTCAAGGGACAAAAAACAAATGTGGAGACCTGTCAAACCACCCAAAGGCCATGGCAAGAGTGCTCTGCTCCAGAGCACCAGAAGCTGCCGACATATCCTCCTCATCCCTGCAGAGAACAGAGCAAGCTTAAGTTGTTTTGTGAAAGATGAAACATGGGCTGAAAATAACATGGGGTTGCCAAAAAATGTGAATGCATTTTACCCCAGGGGAAAGGGAACAGCAGATATAGCTGCACTGGCTCCAGTCCTGCCCATGTTTCTCCAATCCTGCCACTTTCTTGCTGTGAGAGGTTTTTTATGCCAACTTTTTGGTTAGAGGTGGCAGAAGCTGTACTATCGTGAGTGGAATGTAAGTCATGCCCAGATTTGACCATTCTGCTTCCTTCCTCCCCTCTTTTGGCCCATTTCTGCCCTCCTTTCTGTCACAGTTAACTGCTGTTACTGAGCAGCAGTGGCTGGTGTGACCACAATGTGAGACACCGTCAACTGGATGAAAACTCTTGGAGTTTTTAATCATTCCATTTCACTCTGTTCACTCAGATCTGGAATGAGGGTTGGAAATACCATTTTCTGTTTGAAAATTCACTGGCTAGCATCCATAAAAGTGCATGAATTGCATAGTGTGGACTTCACAAGGCTCTTGATCAGTGACACATTTTGCTCTCTATTTTAGGCCAGAGCTATCAGAATCAATTAAGAATTAACCAACCATGAAATATGTTTCCTTTGTAGTTATGGCTGATGTGATTCACTGCATACATTATCGTCTTTTGGCATTTGCTACTGCCAGTGAGTAAGTAAAGTTGGAAGAAAGCACAGTTATCCTTTCAGTCCCCAGAGATACTTACTTTTTCTCTGGTACATCCTGTGATTCTTTACAGCCAAGTTCAACTCCTGCTGTTGACGGCAAGAAGACTTTCAGACTTAGAGTGAAAATGCATTTTATCTCTGCTTCACATTCATCAATAGTTGCAAAACTAAGACATTGCTGAGAGGACACTGTTTATGTAGCAATCAGTTGCTCAATACACTGCCAGAGTTTTTGACCTGTCTTGGGCTGGTAAAATAATTAATGGGTGAGTGCAGCTATAACCAGAACTTGGGTTTAGATAAAAGTTTTGCCTACTGCAATTGGCATGGAAAGCTGCAGTAAGCACAACCTTCTAAAAATTCTCTAACATTTTTCATTTGCATTTCATGCTCATGCAACTGCTGTCTTAACAAGCCTGGAAGTGAAACCCTCTGTCCACAGCAGAGGTACAGTGAGGGTAACAACAAAAAATGACACTCCATAATCTACTGCTCTAACTCAACTAAGATGTAGGGGCAGGAAAATTAAATTGCCATGCCCACATAGGTTTTGACCTATCTGCTGCAACTGCCAACAAAGTTCTTGATTAATGTCACATGAAGAAGGCCGGTCACTAAGGGCTAGAATGATACTAGTGTATTTATTTTCTATATCCATAAGCAGTAGGATCAGCTTTCAGCCTCATCCAGTAAAACCCGAAAGCTCACATTTCACTTCCAATATGTAAAAATTTCTGCTATATTCAATGGAGTCATCTGAATACTCAGACATTTTGCATCTGTTACTACCCACCTGGCCTGGATTTGAATCATCATATTAGATCTGGAAGGCTTTAAATATTTATTTGTGTTTTACAATTGTATTTACTAGTTTAAATGTGGTTTCCTGTAGGCTGCATTTTAATATTATATAAACTCAAAGAATAAATTTATGTACTTGTATTAATACTTATTTTAAATTGTAGTCTACAGATGGTCATTCACCTTTATAGGCATATATTAAATACTAACACATAGGGAAGAAATTAACTTGAAATTGGTGGAATAACAGCTTTGTTGCTGGGACAACTATAGTCAATGTAACAGAATCCTCCACCTAAAGAGGCTGGTATGTGGGATGAAGATGTGGAGGTTGGGGTCAGCCCATGTAACTGTGGGCTAAAGGCAGGCAGTACCAGTTTCAGTGCAGCCCTGGATTTGTGGATAAGAATGGAGAAAAAAAAACCTGCTTGGCATCTCACCGAGGAAATGCTTCTGAACTCAGTGCTGGGAAGAAGTGGTTTGTGGACAACACCACTTTCTCCTGCAATTCAGCATACAGGTCTTCGTACATTATTTGTTGAAAACAACAAACAAACCAAACAGGATTACATCAAAGTCAACTGACTTTTTTATCACTCGTCTTCTAATGGAAATATCCAGTAAGATCCATGGCAAAATAGACTTTTTATATTAGGAAAAAGGGAAACAATACTGGTTTTTAACATAAAGTACAATACAGTAATACATTTTTGAAAATAATATATCTACACCAGTAATACACTAAAGAATCATGTGACTTGTAAATTGGTAATTATGGATTAACAATACCAGCACACCATAATAATATGCATTTTAGGCATATCTACCTTGTAGTTTGAAAATTATTCTCTTCCACCATTTTCACAGTGCTGCTCTACTGTTATTAACCCCTTCATAAGGTAACAAAATTATAATTTATTTCCTTTTGTCAGGCATTTTCATGCCACTTGTCAACTGATAAAGATTAATTCTTCGGGAACATGCTAGTGGAGGATACTATCACAGCCTTTTGAAATACAAATGCCAAAACCCCACAAATTCGTGTTTGTTTATTTAAGGACTTTGGACACTAATGTCGATGGGAGTGTCAGAACCTCCTAGCACAAGTCTGTTACAGAACTGTATGACCTAATCCAGACCAGCTTCTCACCTTTTTTAATACCCCAATGCATGAGAATCCTAGGAAGACCCACAGTACTGAAGAAACAAGAAGCCTTTCAAAGAAGATTTTTAGCCATTGTCTTGCCAACACAAAAACACTTTAAGAGCACGCGCCCTTAGCAGGCACTGTAGCTTTGCAGTGCTACAGCTTCTTTCCAGATGAGCTTTCTTTGGTGCCAGGATCCCAGAGATGCCCCAGCCCTACACTACCATATGGATCTGTAACAGGCTCACAGTATGGCTGAGCTGCACTAACTGTTGCCAGTGCAGCAAGGCAGAGCACTAGCTTGTTTTTCCTTCTTTGCTTTTGCTTCCAGCCCTGCAGCTCCCTCTGCCTATGCTCTGGCTTGGTGTTTATCTGGCTTTGGTGTCTGTGAGCCAAGTGAACTTGCTGCAGTGTTTGCTTTGTTTTGCCTGTCTAGTTTTCAGTTATTCTTGTGTGATGAACTGGCTTCCCGTGTGATACAGAGGCGAGGGGGACAGCAGAAAGGGAGCGGTGACAGGGAACCAGGTGAGTTAAAGAGTAAAAGGGGAAAATGAAAAACACGAGAAAACAAACCCAGAAGAGTTGGGCTGGGGGCTGGTGAGACAGGGTAACTTCCCTCACTCAGAAGACGTGGCAGGCATTCATACACTGCAGCATCAGAGCTCCTGTTTACCTGTTACCTTTTGCCTATTGCCACCACCGACAGCAGCCAAACAGCCAAGGGTGCAAATGCACGCATGCAGTTTCTAGGTGTCTTGATAGTGTTTACACCCAACATAATCAGTACCATGGGTTCAGAAACAGTGTGTCTGTTTTCATTTGTTTCATAACTTTTGAACTATTTCAGGGGAACGTGCAGGTTTCTCGTGGTAAATGCACTTGGACACACAAACTTCTCCCCCAGTTAATCTAGCAGGGGTTGCATGTGACAAGGTAAGGGATGCAGGGAGCAGCTTTCACTTTATTGTTTAACTCAGCTAACTGTTACTAGGTTTGACCTTTTAACATTTCCTTCAAGAATTACTCAAAGCAATCTTTGATATTGCCTTGTTATAAAACGTTGTTGCATTGTTATAAAAGCAAATTCATGCAGGAAAGAATGACAGCAGACCTATGGAAATTGGAATGGTTTTGATCCTATTCTGCAGATAGATGAGCCGATATGATATATGATGATACATGATACATCATAGATGATACATGATATCTGGCCAGATATATGATAACTGGCTTTAAATGTATAGCAGACAAGTAAAACATAAAATTCTACAACGACTCAGGATATATGTCCAGTTACTTATATGAGGATTCCCCCAACTGAGGAAACCAGTAAGATTTTGGCAAAGTGATAATTGTCTGTTAAATGAGAGCATTTTTTTATTAAAATCTAGCAGAAAAATGTGTTTCCCTACTTAAAAATGGGAATTGGATATTTTGCCTGTGGCTTCACTACAGAGTCAGGTATCAGCCATGAGTGACAGTGAGTAATTGAATTCTCTTTGAGAAGAATTGTTAGGAAGCTGTCCCAGCTCCTAGTCGTGTAGGGATTCTCCAAATTATAGCATCTGTGATACTCTGACTACCTTTACAATAGCTCATCCAGAATCTTAGGCAGGAAATATTCCCTTAACTGATATTAAAAAAAAAAACTAAAAAAAAGAATTCATTTTTATCTTCTCAGACCCTTTTCATTGAAACATTCAGTCACAGGCTCAGCAACAATTTAGGAGAAGAAAATAAGACTACTGCGTTCAAAGCAGACCACAACTCTGTGTAGTCTGAAGTAGTATTGTTCAATGAAAAATAAAAACATGATAGCAAGGCAGCTTCCAACATTTTCACAAAGAAAATATTCATCACTTACAGGACTGTATTAATTAATGGTCTGCCTAAAGCAGACCAACATGAAGAAAAAGCAATGGACATGGTATATTTGGGTTTTAAGGAAAAAAAGAACAGAGAAGAAAAAAAAGTGGATAACAGAGGAAATGTATCCCATGGTCTTTGTATAAGAATTAGCTAAACCTATGTTTAAAATACTGAAAAGTTAGTTCATCTTGAGAGTTCCCCATTGGCCTATGATGGTCATAATTCAGTGAAGCAAATGTGGCCTTTTCAGTTATAAGATTTATGCATGAGTTTGTGATGGCAGTAAATTATTTTCAGGTACTCTCCAAACTTTACAGAAGCTCCAATGCTGTACGTAGGGAAACAAAAAAAAAAAAAAAAAAAAGGCATTTGTTTCCCAAAAATACATGGTAAAAACTTCACTGAAATTCACACCATATGAAAGCGTATTTTTGAGATAAATAATTTATTTCTGTCTGCATTTTAAAAGGAAACCTTAAGATTAGGTGGGGTTTGTTTTTTTTTTTTAAATAAGGTGCTAAAGTGAAACACAATTCTTTGAATGTCTATTGAGAGCCACCGAAACTGATGTGATTCCTACCATCTTACTGACAAGCAGCCATCACAGTAAGTGGCCAGAATCAGTTTTGGCTGACTCGTGCCTCTTGAAATCCTTCTGAATTTCAAGTGATTGCCTGGGCCCCTTACCTATGGTAGTATTAAGGAGATAAGCTGACACTGTGAAACTTGCTGGTGAAGTCTCACTTATTAACGTTCTGTGAAAAGGAGGTTCAGATTACGTGATAATCTTTAAAATACTGACAAGCAATTTAATGTTTGAGAAACAGCTGATTAAGCAAGGGTCATAGGAAATTCAGTGTTCAGACTGAAAGGGTGTTATGATTGAATTCACGTGTGCTTTTCCAAAATTTGTCCAGTTTTATACCTGAATTCACTTTGTTTCACTTTCACCTGGTCAGTATTTTTCAGGTTCCATTACTGGTTCTTGGGTTTGGGGAAAAAATTAAATTTTGGGGTGGTTATGAAGAAAGTTTGAACTGCTTCTGGCATTCCTGGGCTGAAAGCTCTGAGGCTCAGGAAACGTCTTTTCTCTAACTCCTGCAAGTTTCTCACCCTGTGTAGTATTAGATTTGTGTTCTTGATCTCTGTTGATTATTTTCATGGGTTATGCATGAGAAGACAGTGTTTTACGTAACCTGTTCCCAGAGTGGAACGTCCAGGGTATTGTTCCAACATACTTTGCTCACTGGTCACAGTCAGGGTACATGAATTATCATGGTTGAAAGGTCGTCATCTGAGTGGAAAGGATGCAAACTCTAGAAAAAAGTATGTGTGAGATGAGATGTATCATTAACTGCAGATAGCTACAGATATGGTTGTACATAACTGTCCACTCTGAGGTTAACAGTTAACTAACTTAATGATTATAGTCAACACATAAAGCATATGTCTACACTGTATTTTTGATGCATGCCACAACATGAACCACTGAACTGAGTGAGTTGTTACTTGCCAGCTTACATCTCTAATGCTGATCTACGTCTGTACAAGTCTCAGGAGAACCATTCACATCCTACTGGCTCAATAGCTATTCCATGGTCTTGGTCCCCACACAGGGCAGACCTCTCTGTGTCTATGCTTGCCAGCCATCTGCCTTGTCTACATTATATATCACTAGGTTATATAAGAGCAATGCTCCAGAGTCTCATCCTTTCTAGTCCTTCCCTCTGCCTCACAGGTGCTACTGCTCGCTGCTGCTGTATTGCAAGCCAGGCTATGGCAGCTGGCCTGATGCTGTTGGACCATGCCAAAGGGGAGCCCAACGCATATCGAGATTTGATCATCATGCAGAAGCTGCTGCTAGTGTGACTGGAAGGATCTGCTGAGGAAATACTCCTTAAAGAGCAGAATGTTGGGTCCTAGTCTGGGCTTTGGTTGGAGTCCACTGTGGTCTCCTCAGAGTCAGAAGAGATTGTGCCTCTATAAAGCTAGGAATGGGGCTGTATCATTGTAGCCCAAGGTGACTATTGGGGGGCCAGAACTTGCAGATATGAAGGTTCATATCTGAAAGTCTCTATTTCTAGTTTCTGCCTGCCTTTCAGCACCGCTATACTCCCTTCTCATCATTTATCTCTGTGGAAAAGAGGGTGAACATCAGTTAGCAGACCTTCACGACTGCCCAGTCATGCTTGTTGCGGCCAGCCAGTTTCCACAATAGTGTGGTCATCATGGATGGCTCCTACTATCATTTGGTCAGCATTGGCAGCATCCCCAAGAACACAGCAACTTTCAGTCATTGTCAAAATTCACAGCGGGAAAATCAGCAGTATTTACATTCTCACCCATGTTGTCCCCACCTAACTAATGCATTAATAGGCTTGTGATAGCAAGTCTTCTGAAATTTTTAATTTTCCAGAGTCAAAGAAGCTGGCATCCTCTTCCCTCTGGGGTACAGCAGCATCCAATGAGCTAGGCCCTACTTGCAGCATAGGTCTCCCTGCTACAGCAGGGTTATTCAGACAGCCTGCAAGCTTACAGCCAGCTTCTTCTAGAGCCAAAAGGGAGCATTTATTCCAGCACTTTAGTTTATGCTGGAGGACACGGAAGGATAAGCTAGGTGCTGGTAGTCTAATGCCAGCAAAATTATACCTGCCTGCTGCGCTTTATCTATTGCTGCTTATCAGCCTCAGACATCCCTTCCCAGTGGGCTGCCCACAGCTGAATCTTAGGTCAGGAGCAGGCCTAAGCAGAGTAAATGTCCTTATACCCTCCATAGTATAAGATGATACTGCAGAACTTAGTCACATAATAAAACTTTACGTTGTTTGGTACTTGCATAGCAATACCTTAGTCAACATGGTCAGTAAGCACTGTCAGGAATGTAATACCATATTAAATATTGGTATAGTCAGCAGAATTAAAGAAATATGGACCCAAACTGGCCAAGTAAAATAAACAAAGGCCTTTGTGTCCAATGAACAGAAAAAGGAAAACAGAGACTTTCTTCTTGAAAGGATTTAACTAAGTGTTACGTCCTATGTGGCTTCCAAACAGCTGTTCTTCACTCAATTTGGGCTGTGGAGTGCATGCTCTGGCATTGCCTCCTCTGCAGCTGGTGTGGGGTTAGGAGCTTGTGGCAAAGCTGCCTCTAGTCTCTTGAGGGCCTGAAGGATCAGGTGGCTGCCCCAAGAGGAAAGCTAACATGAGACCTGGTAAGGAAACTGAACCTGATGTGCCTTAACCTGCAGGGTCATGAAACTCATGTGTCTCCTTCACAATGGTCTTGATCTCTTACCTTGTCTCCTCCTTGGCTTCTTTGTGAATCTTCGCCATGAGCCACCACACTTAAATTTTCATCCCATCAGCATACACACCGGTAGAGACAAACCATTTCCCTAAGGAAGACGGTCTGCTTCCATAGGGCCTGCTCCTCCTTTCATTTGAGATCCTTCCTTCTGTAAATCTATACAGGGTGCTGTCTGGACGATGCCATCCCTGCCATGCCAAACAGTAACTGAACAGCAGTCGTGCAGCTGCTAGAAGCTACACAAAGCGCTCAACTTTTTTTCTGCTGAACTGTCGATGACACAAGGACTCTGACAATCTTTGAGTGACCCAGCTTTGGATTGAGGAGCTTTCCAGTGTGACTGAACTGCAGGCAGATGTTTTCCTTGCTTGTAGGACTATGGGGAAAGATATCTCTGACTTAAGCCTCCAGTGTGATCAAGAAATGTTAGTGAAAATGGAGCTGAAAAGAAGGAGAGGTGTTGCAAATGCTACCTCACCGTGTTTTTATTCATAAGCAGAACACATGGCACCCCTTCCAGTTGTAACTGGTGTGGGTTTTCTTCCATTTATGCAAAGCTGTTTTCCATAATCCCAAGGAGTAGTGTCCCTTTGGCAGAGGGAAGCACATGGTCAGGGCAGGGGGGACACATGCATGCATAATGGACCATTTTTCATTAGGAAATTACCAGTGTGACTATAAACTTCATCCATAGTTGTCACAAAGCCAAGCTGGCAGTGCTCTATAAAGCACCGAAAACTACCGTTAAAGTCTCCTGTTTTCCTATGTCAACATGATGTATATAGAAGAGCTAGTCCTGGTAGCTGCTTGAGGTATTCATGCCCTGCCCAGCAAGGAGTGCCTGTCTCATCCCCTTTCTGTCCTTCCTGATGTTGCAGAGACAGTGGTTGGGGATGAGGTTAATGATTCAGGTGCTGTGATATCCTCTCAAAGTTGAAGAAATCCCAGATGGGCCAGAGTTGTCAGCCTGGACCCTCACATAAAAATCAGGTGATGGACCCTCACATAAAGATCAGGTGATAAACCCTCTGATGTAGTGTCTTCCTTATTGCAGCTATGGTATCACAGCTTCTTGTGCTGTGAACATGTTTGACAAGCTGCCCCAGGATACTCGCTATGGTTCCTGACCTGCCTTTGCCTTCTTCAGTGTGAACGAGAACCCCTCAGTGAGCCTGACACACACACAAAGTAGAAAGCTATTTGGCCGTCTCTTGTCAACAACATCTTCAGCCCTTTCCTAACACAACTAAGTAACTATGTGAGTTTTTTTCTAGTCCCCAGGTCACTCTTCTGTATGCCACAGGCATCTTTCTTGCTGAGAATGAACAGCACAGTAAAGATAAAGGCCAAATCATGAACTGACTGCTGTCTGGCACGCAGAACTGAAGTTTTTTAGCATACTGTTTGGTGGTTCTGAGGAGGAATGAGGGCATCTCAGGGGTTTCCTGAGAACAGAATGCTCTGGGAAAATGTTGGGAGTGTTTCAGAGGGGAAGAGAATAGCACTTGGCAATACACGTTTCTCCATTTTCAAGGAGTGCTCCACTACAGAAATTTCCTCCCAGTGGTCCCACAGTTAAGTCTGAGGTGGACCTAGCTCTGCTGACTTTGACTACATCTGATGGCCAGGGGAAGAGGGAGGAAGAAAGAACAAAACCAATTGCCAAATTGACAAGGTAGAAGTACTTCTGTGGACTGGTGTTCAGGGAAGATTCCCTGCCTTGTTGTTCCACATATGTTGAACCTAAAACATGTCTTTCTCAGTGTTCATTACATATTGTTATATGAAAAATAAATTTCAGAGGACAATTTCTCTGAATCTCCACGTGTACAAGCATAGCTTCTGTATTACAATCTCAATGATCTTAGAAAATATTTATATTTCATTAATTATTCGAAGTCTTAATCGTACTGTTGTATTTTGCAAGAAGGAAAGTTCAGCAAATGTTTGCATAATCATGCAAGAAAATACTGGGATTCTAGGTAACTTCGTCTCATAGATGTTTTGGCTTTTGGTGTTCTCTTTTCTTGGCAAGGTATCTAGTTCTTGTTGGACAAGCCCTTTATTGGTATGTTTCCCAAAGCAAAGGAGCTAATTAATTTCTTTTGTATTCCACTGACTTTTTAAATTTTCATCCTTAATTCTTTCCTTAATTTGTGGTGAAGTATAGTCCTTTTGTTTGTTTGGGTTTTGTTTCTCTTCTCAGTGTAATGCAGAAATGGACAAAAGAAAGGTAAACTACATGAGAGAAACACAGAGACAATAAGAAATATTCCTGGTACATGGAATTTATAAGAGCCACAAACTGCAGAAAATATACTTTTAGAAAAAAAGCTCTGGATATGCTATGGTTAAACATTTATTTGAAGTGAAACTTGAAAGATCCCAGAGGTCTCTCTTCAGAAGTGATCTTTTTTAGCATGACAGCAAAATATTAGTTAAATCTAGAAAGATAAGGGGGCCCTCCATTGATTTGCCTGAGACTTAACTGAATTGATTAAACAGTGCAGAAATGCACTTTTGGGGAAGACATAATGTTTTTGCTAGGTTGCCACTTATTAACATCCAAATATATTTTTACTGTGAAGCATCGATGTCATTGTGACTTTTCTGTGATCATTTTAATGTGACCATCAGAACATAAGTTTTGGTAACTGATAGGAAAGGTAAGCAGAAGATATTATCAGCAGATGCCTAAATGAAGCTACATGGTCTTCATTTCTACTGGCCGAATCTCTTTCCATATTTGATATTAGCAAATATATTACAACAGTATGTTTCACAGTTAAAAAACAATCAGTCAAACAAAGCCCTTCAGGGCTTATTTAAATATGTGATGTGGATTTAGTAGAGTAGAAATCCAAGGTCTGTGTAATTTAGAACCTTGTGTAATTTTCCAGTTTTTAAATCACACATGGTTCTCCCTCACAACAGTGACCTTGGTTAGATTTTGATATGGCAATAATTGTAGACATAAACTCTGTGCTCCATGATTTCTATAAAATATTCACAATCTACACTGACTTCCATAAAAAACTTATTTTTTTCCAGCATTCATTGCATTAATAATTCACCAATAGATTCTATTTGCCTATGATCCAATACATTACTATTAACATGAGAAAGTAAATTACAAAGTAAATTACAGAGTAGAAGGTTGGATTTTTTTCAGACCTTTGAGAAGTCCACTTGTGTGTGCCAAATTCTTCTCTGTTTTATGCTCTTTGTTGATACATATTGAAGGGGTTAGGAATTCTGCCTGTCATCTGGACAGCTTAACGGGTACTCAGAAGTTGTGCAGTCAGATTCTTCTTTTCCTAAATGGCTTTTGTGTTATTAACTCAAAACAAATTACAGGATTAACTGATTTCTGAGCCAGTAACCCTCTGCACTTGAAAAGCATAATAGCTCCCTCTTCACCAAATGAATAGAAGAGTCAAATTGCAAAAACTAATAAGATGCACTGCTATCATGGCAGCAAAGGTGCAAGCACTAGAATTCTTCAGAAAAAGGTACACTGAGGTAGCATTGTACAGCAGTAAAATGTCCACAGATATATGAAAATCATACTGCCTGAGACCAAGCTCTGCTCCAAAAATTACTGTAGAAAATCAGCCTACCAAACCTTGTTGTTCCACAGGTTTGAGCAAAAGCGACCAAGGAGACATACAGCTTTTCTGCTCCAGGGTGTAACAAGGTTACAGCAGAGAGTGCATCCCATAAATTCATCCGTAGTTCTCTTCTTACAAGCATACTAACGTTTTACATTACCTTGGTAACTTGGTAGATCTTGGAGCAGGTATTTTAAATACTACAAAGAAAACGGAAGTATGCCCTCCCCCTACGAAACTCCCACTGAGTTGAACAGATCCAGGATTCCACCCAACAAGCTGATTTCACAACACTGAATTAAATCCAGATTTCTACTTACAGGTTTTTCGACAGATTTCAATGCTAGATATTTGTTGGAGCCTGGTACAGCTTATAATTTTTTTTCCCTGACAATTCACAGCTGTAGTATCGCTCAAAGGGTAGAGAATGCAGTAGTCAGAGATAACCAGTTAGTATATCAAAATAATAACAAAACTGTATTTTGCTTCCCCATTTTGTAAAATGCATTATCTAGTACTCTGAATGCTATGAGGGTTTTTTTGAAATTTGCATTTAACAAGGCAATTTAAGGCACGGGAGTTTTCATGTACTTATTCTTACTGGCAGTGGTGTGTGAAGTAGCTGCTTTTTCTC
>VYZV01038102.1:192594-203676 GCA_013401275.1 Pandion haliaetus | reverse complement strand
GTATGTGACAGTTAAATGGGTTTCCCACAGACTAATGTCTGTTACAGTGCAACCATGCCTCAACTTAAGTGGGTTATTTTGTGCAAAGGGCAGCCGTGATTAGCAGTTTGACATGCCAGACATTTCTGGCCAATCCCATCTGTTTTAGAGGTTAAAAAAGCACACCTTTATGAGCTGATAGATTGATTTGTGTGCCCGTCTGGTAAAGATTAGAAGTCCAAGGCCGATGCTGTAAATGCCAGTTATAGAATACTGTACTTTCTTAGTTGCTCTTTGTTTAAACTGTCAACTGTGTTGTAATGGGGCTAACAGCTATAAAAGTGACCGTGCAACATGAAGAACGCGGCAGGGCTGCTGCGGCGAGTGTTTTGAACCAGAAGGGTCTGGGAGGAACATTTCCTCCTTCATCAGGTTTGTTTTGAATGGGAGCCTGTAGGCTTTGGTCATCTCGCAATGCTTTTCTTGGAAGGGCAATCTCGCTTAATGTGCTCCTGTGTAAGCAAGGCTCAGGTCTTTTCTTCATGGCAGTCGCTGTTAATGTGCTTGTCCAGCGGTTACCTGCCTCAGTGCAAGCAGTTTTCCAGTTCTGAGCACAGTCAGGTAGAGGAGAATTTCAGTACTTAAAAGGTTTCAGGATTTATCTCAACTTCGTTATGCTCTCTGTATCTTTCCCACTCTGTTGCTGAACTGGGATGATACATGCGTACTCTGTTTTTTTGTTTGGTTGTTTTTTTTTTTTTTTCTCTGTAGCTGTTACTCTCCAGATAGTTTTTCTGATTGTATCATGAGGTTGCCTTACAAGCCTATAATAAAATAGGTAGCACAATAAGTCTTGGCTGTGTTTCTCGTCATCTTTATGACTTTGTAAAGTCAAAGTTATATTACTATTAATATAAGACTATTAATAAATCGTTGATGCAATAAAACTGTTTTTGATAACGTTCAAGGTTCATACGTAGTTGAAGGTGATTATCCTATTTTAAAATCAAGTAGAGGTCAGACTGTATTGTAAGATAACTGACTGTGGCCCAAATGATACGTGATAGCTTCAAGACCAATGACAGTCTTCCTTACTTTAAATACATGATTTTGAATTAAATTGTTAACTATAAATGTATTTTGTGGTAACATACTGATAACTTCCTTTGTATTTGTGAAAAGTAGTGAGATATATGCGCTCACTTAAAAGCAGTGGTTAAAGTTCTCATTTTTAAAAGACATTGTTGTCTCTATTCTCTTTTCTTCCTCCATTCAAGCAGTGACACCTGTAGCTAAATATAACAGAAATAAAACTGCATGAAATTAACATTTGGCACCTTGCATTTAATATTCCTACATTAACTTTTAAAATTAGTCACCTGTCTAAAATTTCTTTGTTTTCTCCTTGCAAACATGATTATCTTTCCCTTGCTCCATTTAAAAGAAAATAAAAATAAAAATTGGAAGATAGTAATGACTTGATGCTCATACTATAAAGGCTGCTCCACATACCTGAGCTATACTTTTCCTGTAACAGCTGTGGCCTGTTTCTGAAGAGATTTACTAATTTGTGATTTATGAGTAACTTGCCTTCACCTTATCTAGCTTTATAAGAGCCACCTTAGTTTTTCTTTTGTTCTTGTGAAAGTCTCTTCCTTTTACTTCTGTTTGAAATGCCTAGAAATATTTTCAGTGTCCTTTAAGACGAGCAAGGCAACGTCATTATCTTGCAGTTTATTTAGTAACATGGAGCTGAAATGGGCATATGCAGCATCATGTTCTCTGTGGAATAATATCTATTTAAATGATTTGGATCTAATACATATTTACATGAAAAAACATCTTGCCCTTCTCTGTGGGGAGAGAAGGTGAACAAGCATAAATTTTATAATACTCATTGCTTCTCTTGCACTAAATCATACTTAAATTGCAGAAGGTTGTTGGCTTGAGAGTTGTGTAAAAACTGCTTGGCTAGTAAAGTGAGGGTGCAGGGAGATTTATGTAATTTAATACTAAGAAAATGTTGTCATCTGCAGTGCATTGATACAGGATTGCCTAACTCCAAAAGCCATACTTTAGACTTTTGTGTATGCATATTTTTAATATTTTCATGGTTATAATATATAAAATATAATCCTGAAACAATCCATTAGTGCAGTGTGCATGTATGCTATGTTTTGGCTAATTTGATTACTATTGATCATACATGAGCCATTATCTAATGTCTTGGGAATGGGATGGACTCTGTGTCTGCTTTTGTGCTGTTTCAGGGCAGAACATACTTTACTAAGTTTCTTGCGACAGTCATTGTTAAAATCTTTATAATTACTGCTTGAGTGTAATTAGCATTTCCTGCTCTAAGTGTAGCACAGATTGAATAATAAAGGTTTTTGGGTAGCATGCTAAAAGATTGTACTCAGGACTTAACACGTGATATTTTCCTCCCCATACCTTAAGGTTATAGTCTAGTTTTGCTGATGAGAGTGGAAGTCTAGGCAGTGATTTTTATCGGGCTTGGGCCTCTTTCCAGGTCTGCACAGTTCATGAAGTACAGTGACATGGAGTCAGTATGGTGGCTTTGCTTCTACTGTTCCACTTTCATCATTGGATAAAACTCAGCAAAACTATTCAGTTTAGCATTACTGAATGTAATGGCACCATACCAAATATTCTGTAATTGTCAGTGAATCCACTGCATTTTGTTAAAATATCTCTTCTTTTGTATTGTGAATTTCAGTTAGGAGATAATAAAATATTTGCATAAGAAATTCATAAAGCTTGATTGGCCATTTTGCATTAAAAACAATTCTAAAGTGTCCATTGTTTTCAACTTCGAATAGTCTTCAAAAAAAGAAGGGATGCACTCAGTCTTTGGTGTTTCAAAGGATTTGCTTTTTTCATGTAATTGATGAAAATGTGAGCGTTTGGTTGGTATCCCTGACCCTTTACAAACTGGGTAGAAAGGATACTGCACCATGCTTGTGTGAACTGGCCGACTATGGATTTCTCCTTATTTTAGATTTCCATACTCTTTGACCTTGTAGTTGTTGACTTTGGTCTGGAACAATTTCAAAGTCATGTAAATGAATGTAATTAAGGTATTGCTTATCATCTTGGAGAGTTCACAGAGATGCTTATTGGCCAGAAAGGTTTGTTTACTTAATATGGAAGGTTAATATAAGGTTAAATTTTACTGTGTAAAATGCCTTCATAATGTTTTTATTTAGCAGCTGAAGAAAATAGGGTTTGAAAAGGCAAATAATAGTTTTATTTGACCTCCATGTGTTTCCTGTAGCTTGCATTATTGGGAAAATTTATCTTCATTGCATAGTCTTATTACAGTTTTCCTTTCTCCTTGTTCCACAAAGGGAACCTCTCAGAACTATTTGTAGGCCTTTGTGTAGGAAAGGAGCTACATTAAGGGAGGAAGTGCAAAAATATTTGATGACAATTGCTGTAAGTAGTCCATCCACTTCCACTTACATCTTTTGTTCCCCCTGCCTCTTTTTGCCAGAATGGGATTCGTGCTTTGTTCTTTGGTACTTCTTTTGTCTTTATTGCCACTGCTGCTGAAATAAGGTGAAAAAGCAGTGTAAAACAGCAGGAAAGAACATCAAGCTACTGGTTTCTGCCTTCATTTCTCAGGCAGTAGAAAGAACAGGGCCAAGGTCTCCATTTTCTTGTCTGTAGCCCTGAACTTTGTTTGGATATAGTTGTTTTGCTTATCGTTTATAGAAAAAATTGCTTGCCTTTAGTGTTGTATTTTCTCCACTCCAAGTTTTTGTAGTTACCAAAACCATGGATAGATGAGAAGTGTCATGTTAAAAAAAAACCAAAACAAAAAAAAACCCAACACAAACAAACATCCAACAACCAACCCACTCCCCCCCCAAAAAAAACCAACTGAAAAACCCCAAACAAGGCAGAAACCCAAAAGAAGAACAAAACAAAACAAAAACCCAAACAAACAAGAAAAAAGCCAAAATTTCACCTGAATTCCAAGACCATATGTTGAAGTCCTAGAACTCCCTGAATAATGGAGAAGTGTACGGTCATGGGGTGGAAAGGCAAAACCAGCTGAAAAATGTCCTTTATCTGTTACCTCAGGCCCTATGTATTGGAAACTAGGGAAGAATCTATGCACCTTTGCCATTTGCTTTTGCTTAGCTAACGTACTAAGAGCAAATCTGCTCTGAACTGCTCAACGGTGGCCATGTAATAGTGCAAAATTTCTTTAAGAAAAATTTCCCCTTGCTGCTGGAAGTCCAGGTGATTTCTCAAGAATCAGTCCTGGTCCTCTCAGCTTATCGGTGTTTAGCTCTCTGCTACCTGCAGGTTTATCCTGCTACAAAATAAATGCAAAAGGAACATTTAATAGACTGTGCTGATAGCATTTTGTAACCTCTTTACACTCCCTCACATAGGTTTAACTGTCGAGATGAAAAGATAACGAAGTTGTGCAGAGTCACGTTTACAGTTTACTGAACTCTGGTTTGTCTTTGGATTGCAATATCAAAGATGAAAGTTTGATCATGTCTTTTGGATATAGCTCTTCAACACAGCTGTCTTGAGTGCTTGCTCTCAAACTTTTTTTTTTTTAAGGCTAGCTTGTCACGCCTGAGGCTATCTCAGCACGCATATGACTGAACTGGTTTTTGATCTGAAATGCATAAAAGGTCACTTTCCCAAACTTTATCTTCCGACCTCAAGTTTTATCATTAGTAATTTTCTACTGTTAATTCCCGTAATGGAAAAAGGGTCTGTTCAGTGTGCCCTTCTGGCTTTCCAGGCAACATCACTTTTGCGTTACCCTGCTCTGTTTTTATTTTCAGAGTATTCTGATGTGCAGTAGGGGGGACGAACAGTATTTGGACACTACTTTTGGGGTAATACTGGGTATTTTGGGTTACCATACTGTATGGTGGTTTCTCTAGCTCTGATGTCTTCAAAGCCTTGTCTAGGCAAATACCAGCTGTATTTTGTCTCTGCAAAACTGAACTTAAGCATTAAAGCGGGTCTTAAAATAACCTCTTTGTGCTGATGATCACACTATTTCTGTGTCTTCTACCTTATGACTTCGTTGGGTTTTTTTCAGGAAAATTGTGCATGCCTCACAAGATACCAGGAGCACCAAAACAATCAAATTTCCTTTGTTGCAGCCTCTTGGGGATATTGTAGGCCATTGCTGTTTTGCTACTTAAGTAGATTTAGAGCCTCAGATATCAGTTACTCTTTTGGATAATGGATTGTATGAATTTAACATATAAGCATGCTCGTCTCCTTTTCCTGTCCTCCTTAAAGGTCACTGTACAGGAGGGAAAGTTGAGTCATGGGCTATAAACACTTGTAGATCTGCTATCTGATCTAATTCTTGTTCGCTTATTCCTTGGTGCTGTGGCAGGTGGACTTTGTCAGGTTTATCCGTGGCAGTGCTACTGACCCTAGTGACCTGTTCCATTCCTCTGCCGAAGGTCCCTTTCCTGTAGTGGGAAGGGTGTGTTGTCTCCTCACCTGCTGCCCTTCCTCGCCGAGCAGTGAGTTGCTCGGAAATGCAGCTGTTCCATGTGTATCATACAGCTTATTGCTGTGGAAAACTTTTTTTTTTTTTTAAACTTGCCCATGTCACGTGGAGATCATCCGCAGGATTTTGAAAGCTCTGACAAGATGCCCTGGATTGTATAAATAGCAGTGGTTGTTTAAATAATTCAGAAAAGTAATGCAAAATACTACAGTATTCCTCAATATTGCAGTTACTGTGCTTCACTATCAAAACTGTAGATAGGAGAAAGACTATTGGAAGGGCATATGGCAACGGGTATGTTGGAGCTGGTGGTACTAGGAACATCAGATACTTCTAAGACCAGGAGAGAAGTAACGCATGGTGTCCATTTTTAAGTTCCTGAACATCTGTCATGCTCTCCTGGGGATGAAGCATGTAGTGTGGGGGTGGCTTTTGGGTGTTGCGGATTTTGGGGTTGTGTTTCTTTGGTTGTTTTTTTAATCCTAATTTAGATTCTGTATTTAAGATGTCTATCAAATGACCTCACACGTTTTTATTTGGAAGAATTGGGGCAGAGGGCCACCTTATGACATAATTGAAGTTGTAGTGATGAAATTTACTTGTAGAAGTTTTGGGGAGGCGGGGGGAGGGAAGTAATGATAGAAATCCTGGGCGGGTAAGTTGTGATTTACTTTGTATGCTTTCATATCTTTCTGATGAGTGAGAGCCTTACTCTTTCTAAGTAAAACAGGTCTCACTCAGATGGATCAAATGTGAAATTTCTAAATTTGTCACTTCTAAAAACCATTTCTGCACAAATGATGTTTGGAGGTTTCTCAGGATTTGAAGAGTACAAATAATGCAATGCTCTTCAGCTGTAATAAATAAAAATGAGATGGAGAAACAAACACATGCTTACCTTTCAGCCTGCATAAACAGCCTTACTAATTAAGGGCAAATATCCCTATGGTTTCTCTTTTGATTTAATCACTAGACTATATAAAAATATAAACATAATTCATAAACTCACTTTTCTGAATTCTGACTCCCCATACATGCACTGATGATGTTCCAGCACTCTATTCCTGTATTTGTTATTTACAAGTGAGTCACTTAAGATATGTAGAAATAACTGGTAATTGCTAAAATGAGATCAGGGAAGAAAAAGGCATGGTATCTCCTGTATACTTTTATTAGCTCTCTTTGGCTACCTTGTGTATGCTGTTTAGTCTTTGCCCATGTGCAATGTGTGTATAAAACATTTTCTTCTGGAAATGCATAAGTGGTTTGAGTTGTTCAGTGACCACAGTACAACCAGGAGGCTTGTCTCCCGTGGATTTGACCAGCACTGAATATTCGATACTTTGTGGTCTTGTGGGCATAGCTTCCGCTGGGTTTACAAGTGCTGTTTGCCACTCCTTGGGACTACATGTGTAAGTAATAGAAATCTGAAGTAATGTCAGCTGTTTTTGGAGTGACTTGAGGACCTCTGTTTAAGGTGGGCATCTTTTACTTGAATATTTTTGTCTTGGAGGCTCTAAATATACTGGAAAGCATTTTTTATTTAAAAAAAAAAAAAAAAAAAGTCTTTCTGTGCCTGAGTGATTAATACCCATGCCCCCTCCCCACAACATGTGAGATAAATTTGGTGATTTGTTTTAATATATTCCGTGGCAATCATTTGCAGGCATTGTCTGTGGGCATATTGGTGGAGCAAACTGATTAGAAGCAAAGCTCTGAAGAGAAGTTTGGCCTGCCTTAAGAGTATGTAGAGGAGAAGATACCTGAGCTGTCCTAGTCTGAAGGCAGAACCCAGTATTTCTTTCTGAAATTAAAGGAGAGTGTGGATGAATAAGCTGGCGAATGAATGAGTCGGGTCTAGCAGTGGGCATTCTNTTTTTAAGAATTTTCCCTTTTTTTTTTTTTTTTTTTTTTTTTAAAAGATAGCATCCTTAGTTTCTGGGAAAGCCTCTTAATGTGATACACATAGGAATGTGATAGACATATTAAGACTTGCATGTCCTAAATACTTGGAACTTGGAGGACATTGTTACTTGTGTCACCAGAAATACCACTTCTTGGAGAATTAAGGATATCGCCACAGTTGGGTGCCTTGTCTTGTATGTGACGTGTTTGATTCTCCATCTCAGTGGGTGAGAGGGGAAAGTCTTCATGAAATAAGTGTGTTAGTCAACAGTGTGCGGTTGTTGGGGGTTTTGAATAATCCCATTGGGCTAGGTTGAGTATCCTTTAATTTTACAACTTGATTAACAAATTTAGAGGGAAGAGCAACCACGTGGAGGGGAAGAGCAGTAGCGGAGGGGAAGGTGCTTTGTGAAGTGCGCTTTAGCAATGTGACTGTATGCAAGGCTTCTGGAGCACCTGGAGACTGTGTCAAGAGGAAGAAGAGGAGCTGACAGGAGCACCGTGTGGCTTATGAACCCTGTCAGTGCCCTTCTGAACGTGGGATTTTTTCAGATTCCTGAGACTACAGGCTGCTAGAGGACAGTGGGAAAACATGCTGCTCTGTGGACCTGACAGTGCCACTGGGACAAAGTTGTTTAACTTTGGTGTAGTGTAAAAGGTAAACAGTTGGATGTGCTAGCTTGTTGTATGTGCTGTCATTGCACAGGACTTGCAGAGTCTGTTCTGCACCACCCACCCCCCCCACCCCCCTTTTTTTTGTACTTTGTTGATATGATCATTGCATTGATAGCTTTAAAGCTTGTTTTTATAAAATATGTTATACATACATACTGTGCTTGAATTGTGCTGAGCCTGGTAGCCAGTCTAGGGCATGAACTCTCAGAGGTGGAAAACTGGCAAAACGTGATGGGTAACCAAAAATATGTAGTAGTTCTAGGCAGCAAAGTGAGGGAACAGATCCCCGTGGTACCTCCTAGCTCTGGGGAGGGGCTTTAACATCCATCAGTGGCTGCTTGAGTTTTGGTCTGCAGATACTGCTCATTGGTTAGCTGATGTAAAATAAAATAGCTGGTTAAATTCCTCCCCCCCTGCCTTTAATCACCATTACAGTTGTGGTTTTTTCCAGCTGTTTCCAAGTGGAATGGGAAGAGCTAGCTTAGTCTAAAGCAACTTACTTCTTCCTTAAATAGTTCACACTGTCACCACTGGTTGTCTGAAGTCTTTCTTTCCTTTCAAAAGGCGTGTGTTGTATACAGGCTTTCAGGTATGAGATGCTTCTAAATAAAAGTATATAAACAGCCTTTGGTTAAAATTGTTGCATTTGAGCTGTATCAGGCATAGCTACAGCTACAGAAGGTGAATTATATCTAGTAAAGAGAAAACTGCCAAAAGGTTTAGTTAAGTATTTATACTATAAAGTCTGTGGTGCGTTCATTCTGTTACAGAGATGCTGTCAAGCCTAAGTCTGGGCTGGCTACCTTATGAATGAAGGCAGGTATGCTTATTTATACTCTCTTCTATAAAAGTTGGAGAATGGTGCTTTTTTTTTTTTTTTCTTTTTTTCCTTCTTTTAAGCCTTGCAGCATTTAATTAGATGGCTTTGTCACCTACTGTGGCAGAAAGTACATATAATAGCATGCATGCAGTAGGAAGTTACAGGCCTTGGCCTGTAAGTGTGGTGCCCTGTTGCTGTATACAAGGGTGACTCTTTCCCTGTTCTGTTTTTTTCTGCTGGTAGTGAGAAAGAGTGGGATGCAAACCTATGGCAGGCTCGCTTCCATGTCCTTGCTGCCTCCAGTAGTGGAACGGACAGGCTTAGCAGGGATATCTGGGCAGAGAGAAGGTAAAAAGTATCCAGACTCAAGTTTAAAAATTAATCTAGGAAGGGCATTCTAAAAATAGATGAGAGCATGTGAACGTGTATCTATAAGAAAGAGAACGTAAAAGATTTCGGTCCTAAAAGAGGCTCTTTAAAGGGATAGCTGTATCTGTCTCTTTCAACATGCCAAATTGCACATTCATGATGCTTAAAAATATTTATTCTTGTTATGAGGGGAACCTGTCTTTGTTTGCTTTCACTGCTTCCTGCTCTTCTTGTAAGCTTTGATACCAAGTGTGAGAGAACATCAGACTGAAGCGGAACACACCCAAATTTAGGGGAAGTAGTCCTACTGTGCCTGCAGAAAGTGAGCTCTTCTGTAGAGTTAAAGGCTGAATTTGTGACCAAACAGCTAATGCTTTTTTAATATGCTAACTACGGTTTATTTTAGTTGTTCCTTTTAGAAGCTGTATTGCACTAAATGTGCCATTCCAAGGAGGACAATCAGTCCCTTAACCATACTGTGCACTGATTCCCGGCGGGGGAGCTCAACATGAAAGTGGGTGAAACTCTAGGGTCTCCTGTGAGTTGGTGGCTTGGTTACTGTTAGTTTCCTCTTGCTGGAAGGAGTAGATTGTATCCAACGAAAAAGTGATTTCCCCCCACCCCAAGTCTGTGTTTTTTGTTTCATATGCTAGTGCTTGTGTTGTAACACAGGAGCACAGAAATTGTAGCTGGAGTAGTACTCCACTGTGTTTGGAGCATAAAACCCATGCACACCCTGAAACAGAGTAAGAATGGGACTGTTAAAATTTTACAGGTGTGGGACTAAAATGTGGGGGCTTAAGTTGGAGTGAGCATCCAGAAGGGAGATCCGTGGCAACAGTATATCCCAGAGACCCACAGGCTTATGCCAGCATTCCTGAGGGGATGTTGGGTCTAGCACTGACAAAACACCTGGTTGTAGTTGCATGGAGGCATTACTTAACAATAGAATTACAATAGAATATAAGAAAAGATGCTTGCATGAAACTAGCAAGAATGGCAACATCTTCGTAGCAGTGCAGTGCATTAGACTAGGCTGTGTATTAGTCAGGGACAAAACTAAGACCAGGTAAGACAACAAGTAACCCCCTCACCAGACATAGTCTTCATTCAGAAACAAAAAAAAAACCAAAATAAGGATATTTATCTTTCTCTCTTTTCTTGCTAGACTTAGAGATTAGAAGGCAACAAGAACCTGACCTGTACTTTAGTCTGAAGAATTGAAGTACTTACTCGACCTCATAATATAGAGGCAAATGCTCTGTTACTTGATGCAGTTGGGATTCAACATTGTTATCGGTGAGGGATTGTCTGACCTCTGCTAATCAATTTTCATTTTAAACCAGTGTAAAATAATGTGAGATTTTGCTTGCACAGAAGGGTGATGTTGCGTATGTGGGGGAAAGCTTGGGCATAGTCAGTTAGAAACGGAGATAAAAGAGAATAGCAAGAATGAATCCATATTTATAAAGACCAAGTACACAGATTGATATTACAGCTCAGTTTCACTGAGCGAGGAAGTCTTATGCCTGGCCCATCACTCCTGCCACTTCACTGGTACAGGCATAGACAGTGGTATTACCTTGTTGGGAGCAGTTTAAAGAGGTGCAATTATTTGTCCTATTAAAAATAGAAATGTCTGTGCTGTCTTCATTACTTGAGCCAGCTTACTGGAAATCAGGAAAGAGAGTGGTCAGAGTTGGGGGGAGGTGGAGGATATTTAGTGAAAGGTTTGCTGAAGGGCACAAGTGGAAGTAAAGTAAAGTGGGGGCCTGGAAATGCTGAGACTTTTTTTAAAAAAAATTTTATTTTA
>VYZV01038102.1:165755-176003 GCA_013401275.1 Pandion haliaetus | reverse complement strand
ATAAACGCGTGCGGTTCTAAGGTTGGGAACAAAAAAAAAAGGAGCCTAATATGTTGCAAATTTATATGTATGCAGTAAAGTGGGAATCCCTGGCTTAAGTATAAGGTGAAGCACCTGCAATCCTAAATTAAGAATGTTGTAAAGTTAAGTAAAACAGTAAGAGAATATGTGTGGTAGAGGGATTTCTGACACTCTTGCTAGCTGGAGAAGAGGTTTAAGTCGCTGTATGACCTAGGAATTAGTGTCGTTGAAGATAAAACGAACCATGCTTGGGAGAAGGAAATGCACTTGGCAACTGAGTACCCAAATATACTTGATAACGGGGAATCACTGCTGACTACTCTTGGCTTCAGTGATTTTGTTGGACACATGGCAACAGTATTACAGTGTGATCCTTGCTGGAACTGTACAAGTGTAATTAATTCTTCTGTTGGGCTTATCTGGTTGTCAGCTTGTTACTCGCCTCTCAAAATGGCCTGGGGTACCAGGTTGAAGTATACATGTCTACCATAGACACACACGTGGAAGTAAAGTGCATGTATACAAAAGATGGTTGCCTGCCAGACACTTCCAGTTTTTCACTTTTCATAACTAGCTATATTTTCTGTAATCAGTATGCTGTTTCTTGCTTTGTAATGGTATCTGAGATTTCCAAAGGCAGTAATTTAAACAAGAGTATTTGAAGGTGAATATTGGCAATGCAATGTTTCTGTGACGATACAGAGACCCATGTATTTGTTGAAAAAAACCCAAAACACAGTGTGGTGTTTGGTGTCCCGTCCTGTCTCTTCCCCACCCTGGCTTGTGATATTTCTTTAGCAATCAGGTGCTGACATAATATTAATAATAGTTAATACAGCAATAAAAAGTGTAAAATATGTGCTTGCTTTCCCCCCTCAGTCCCACATCCTTAATTATAAGAAGGAAGAAGTGATTACAGAAGCCTAAGGAGGTTGGTTGGGGTGATGAAAGAAGAGGACTGGGGAATAGGGAATTTTCTTTAACTTTATAAAACATAATTAAACAAACTTGTGGATTTTTTTTTTTATATTGCAAATTATTGCTTAATGGAGGTAGCTCCCCACCCCCCTTTTAAGTGCAAATGTAGAAAAGGTTGTGTTTAGCAGAGCAGAGGAAGGAGCTCAAGGACCTAGTTCTATACTGGATGCCGTCAAAGGCTAAGAATGGGAGGTGTAGCTTAGACTTGGAGATTGCAGGAGTTGAAACTGATTTTTACATCATGTTTATACCTCCCAGATATGGGTGGCAGCAGAGATTGAAGGCTAAATTAGAGCCTATGGTAATAAAGGTAGCCAAGTAGAATTACTAGCAGACAACTGATTAAGGCAACTCCTAAAGGATGTCTTTTCACCATTTAAAGATGTTTCCAGACATCACTTTGCTCTGAAATGCACTTAAAAAAATTCTGTGCTCTGCAGACAGCCAAAAAGCTGTGCTTGTGAATGTTAAAAATGACCTTGAGCAGAAGAACTCAAAGGTTGTTGGTGGCTTTGTACTAAATAAAATAAACTGGCACAGCAATGAGAAAAACCTTCATTAAGGTTCAGGACCCTGATTCAGCAAAACACACTTAATCTTAAACATGTGTACAGTCCTTATTCTTTTGCAAATGCTCATGTAATTCTGGATCGGGACAGAATATAAATACTAGAATAAACCATATTCATGAGTGTATGTAATATGAAGTGTTGACAATGTCCTTAGATGGGTATCTGAGATGTCTGAAGCAGGAAATGAACCCCCCAAATTGAGTAGTGCTTTCTGTGCAAGTAGTCAGCCTCGCTTTTTTGAGATGCACCTTGAGGAGAGGTGTCCCCAGGTTTGGAAGTTACTGCTTTTGGCAAAACATCTACAGAAGATTGTTGCTGTGAGTATTTGAGAGTTGTTGGGAGACCTAAATTAAAAGTCTGGTTTTACTAGCAAGGTGCGGAAGATGCCTGAGTATTGAGATCTCAGTAGAATAAGGTTATTTCCCTTGTAACCATGTAAACACTAATAATCTATTAAGCCTCTCCCCCCCGTGGATATGGAAAGAATCACTGTATTTGATCATTTTAATCTACATTATTCAATATTTCTTGCACTTAACTGTTAGTCTTAACCAATAGTTATATACTAGCATAACTAGTATATTGCATACTAGTATAAGAATGCTAGCTATATTAAGTAAACTTGAAACTAATACGCTAATAATAAGGCTTCTCTACCTTTGCTTCGTTACATCTAATTTCTGTGACTTTAGTTAAGATGGGTAGAATTCATATAGAGAAATAAGTAGATGTACCTAACACTTCATAATAGTATTCATCTTCATTTTTCAGCTATGTTTCTCTTTTTCTTTATAACCATTCTAAGATTTAGCTGTGCTAATGTTTTGTATGTTATTTCAGTACTTAATTTGTATCTGGTGATATGTTTCATGCAAGCACACTTGTTTTTACTGTATTAGTATTACTAGTATATTAGTACTATAAAGAACAATTTATCAAATTTTCCATTTAGTCAAGTTGCGTAAGTAGCCCCCCTTTACCTAATTTGCACTTAAAAAAAAAATTGTCATTGCTTTACAGTATAGCTATCTCATAAACAGTGTAACAGAACATAAAATAACAAGAATTACAATTTACAACTCTTGTCTCCAGAAAATTCTCATGTGCGGTGCTAGACCAAGGGCTGCTTTCGATGCTGCTGGGAAGTTAGGTCAGCAACATTGGGCAACAATTGTCTCAGGACAATTTTTCAACTGTTCCTTGTTAATACCGGTACCGACAGGAGTATTTGTGTTTGCTCCAAAGAGAATGTTTTTGTCAATAGCATCTTTGCTTTGGCAGATATGGTTTCATTTAATAATGGGGTCCAGGTGGGAAGAGAATACGTTAGATTAAATTCTGCCATCTTTGTCCCGTTTTTTTTCTGCACAGAGGTATGCTGCATATGAAATAACTGCCTTAAGCTTAAAGAACACTCACAGTGTATAGTCAGAAAGAGCAGTTAGAAAATGGCAGAATTAAGGTTGCGTGGGCAACCTGTACTTGGATGGGTTGCAAAATGCTTGTCCTGTCCCATTATAGGGCTTGCACGTGTTTGTGCAAGCGCGCCTATGTAGACAGCCAAGCAGATAGAAAACAACCTCCCTCTCTGCGCTTGCTAGCCATGAGAAATTGTAGCAGCAAAGACCATTTTTATCAGATGGTTAGCAATGAATGACTTTCAGACTTCACAGATGTGATGTTGTCACGATGGCTGTGGTTTGGGTGTATGGGCATGCACGTTGCTGCTGTAGCTTTTGAGTTGTGACTAGGTGCTGAGTAACCGCACTCGCTGCTTCTGTCTGATGTTCTTAGGACAGCCTGATTTGGAAAGTTTTTGCTGGACTGTTGTGACCCTGGAAGAAGGCTGCTAATTCATATTTTGGGTTTTGGCTTCTACTTTTGGCAGGGCCGCACAATGTGTCCCATACTTGGCAGCAATGACTACCTGGCTTGAAAGCTTTCGTTGCATCTTTAACTCATCCTGCTCAGCTCAAATGTTCTTTGTTTTTGTTTTGGGGGTTTTCACAACACTTGATGTTTGGAAAACCCATAACATATTTTTGTTTTGTTACATGTTGGAGGAACTCAAGAAACTGAGGATGTTGCATGGTCGGCTGTGCACACCATGAAAATACTTCTTGGTTAACATGTGAACTACTTAAACTGGTCTCCCCTAATCCCCTTTCCTGGTAACTGGCGTAAACTGGAAGGTTTTCTAGGAAACACAGTAGAACCTAGTACTGCAATAATTGTGTAATATGATAAGTGACCAAACGCTTTTTTTAATCCACAGTTGGCTGCCCGTATGGCACCCTGTCATTCAAAGGCCACAAAAAGGACACGTTTGTGCAGAAAGATCAATGAACCCACATGTGTGGATTTGCTCAACCTCCATTTGCTAGAGGCCCCGAGGTGGTGGAGGAGGCATGCGAGGTTTTGTGCCACTTCTAGCCTCCCACTCCCCTGTGGCCACGGAGCAGTGTCGGGCCGGGTCGGCAGGGCAGAGCAAGCCTTGAGACCGCTCTGTGCCATCGCAGGGGTTGTTCTGACATCCAGGCACTGCCGGAACGCTGTGACCCTTTGTCCAAGCATAACAAATGTCTTGGAAACCTTGGTAGGTCTGTGGAAAAGCATGTGTGTGATGCGAGTTCCTTGTCTGCTGGTACAGAAGGCACCGTCACTGATGTTCCTGAAAACCAACACTTAAAATCTTTAAAGCCTTCTAACAAGGAGAGTGTTTTGTGAGAAGAGCCGTGGTTGTTGGGAGTGAGGGAGTGAACTTATTTTAGTCATAGGTGGAGGGTGGCCTTATAGCAGTTGTGACATAACCGCCAAAGCTGTGTCCTTCTTCAGTAAACTTAAATGTGTTTCGTTCCTGTCTAATAGACTATAGTACTTAAAAAATGACTGTACAAACCCAGACGAGAGGAGGCCCTGGCCAGAGAAGAATCACAACACCCTCTGCTGGTACGAGTGGCTCCTTCCTCTTCTCTGCAAGGACTTGCCTGGCGGGTATCCTAGAAATGGCAAAAGACAGTTCTGAAGTGCGATGCTGGCTCCTCTTAATTAAGCTGAGGTTATTTTAACCCATTTGTAATTTTTTTTTTTCCTGTAGAAATTTGATAGCTTAATCTGACCAATAACACCAGAACTAAAATAGATGAGGAGGAGGTGATGGTTTTTCTCTACTTTCAGATGTGGGAATCCGTGTTACTTTCTAACTAAGCATACAGAAAGCCACTCATAGTTGGCAAGTTCTTCCTGAAATCGGAGGTTCTGTGTGCCAGTATGCTTCTGAAGAAAGCGTCCATCCCTTCAATGTGCTGATAGTTGCAGTCGAATAATGCTGCGAAATCCATTGGGTAAACTTGTGGTTTCACAGAGTGACCACGTGTTCCTAGGGCCTTTCCTAGAGGTTATCTCTGCATGCGTGCTCAAGTTTTTAGAAAGCCTCTGTGTCGCTCATCAGATGATGAGCAGTCAAAAGCAGGCAGGCAGGCTGGGCGATGAATTTTTTTGTTTGTTTCGTTGGTTTTTATTTCCTCAGTGCATAGTCATGCTCTCAAACTCTTGGTAAGCCTGTCGCATATTAATACTCTCTACTTCCTTCTTGGCTCAGGATGACTGAGAAGGAAATCACAGGTTGAGGAGTGGACACTTCTCATAAATTTCTTCTCATAAAACATGTCTGATGCCTGCCAAAGCAACCTTCTGCATGTTCCTGACCCTCCTCCTTCTCTTACCTGCCTTGCCCTAACACACAATGTATTGTGGTAGGTGCTACCACTTTCACTCGGAAAAATAAATCTTCACCCACAGTATTTACGGAGGGGCTGGGACCGTGAGGCGCTGAGCTCCCCTCTCTCCCGCCTGCAGTCTGAGGAGCCAGCCTGCAGAGACCCGGGGTATGTCCCTGCAGTGCTCTGACACAACGCGTGACACCAGTTGGAAAAAAGACAGTTCAAGTTGGGGGGGCAGGGGAGGAGAGGGATGGGGATGGCTGTGCGAAGAGCCAGCTGAATGCTCGGTATTAAGAGCAGCACCATTCCTAGTAAACGGTTGCTTACATAATTTCGTTATGAAAGAATGCTGCTGGTGGAAGCGTGCTCCTCTCTGTGTCTTATTAAAGTGTCCCTTCAGCATGCCTGTGATGCACTGCCTCCTGCATGAGAAGAGTTAAGAGGAGACAACATCCTGTCAAAGACCTTGTTTTTAATTTTGCCTCTCACACTGGCACAGATCCGGCTAAGAGCAGCCCAGATTAGTTCGGAAAACCTTTGAAGAGATTTAAGATGTCCTTCAGCCAGTTTGAAGGTTTTTGTCTTGCAAATCCAGTACAAGGGCGCCTGCAGGCATCTCGACCCTTGCTGTGCTGCTGATGCAGCTCAAGGTCACACTAACCCGCCCTGTGACATTCAACAACACACACACAAAAAAATTATGCGGTGAAACTGCTTCAGCGTTCAGCCAACCAACAACTTCCTCAGTTCCTCACTAAAGGAAGAAGTGTGTATTTTTTTTCTTTCTGTCGTCTTGTCTTTTTTTTTTCTTTTTTTTTTTTTTTTTTTTTTTTTTTTTTTTTTTTGGCTTCGTAGATTTTTGCTGCAGGAAATAATCCAGGATTTCTGGTGTGTGTGATGACAAGGTCATTTCTTAATTAGAACACATGTAAAGAACAAAGCTAAATGGCTTCAAAACAGCTTTGTAGTTGATGGAGAGGATTTAAATTATTTAAAGAGATAGTCACCCAAGTATGATGGAAACTGAATTCTAAACACATTAACTCTTTCAGTACTCTACGGTTTCCATATGCTACTCAAAAGAAAATGTCAAACTTGATGAGCGTTACTGCAACTGCTGTTAAATGAACATTTTTATATCTATTTACAATTATGGTTGTATTATGCTTTCTCTTATCAGAGTTATGAAAGCAAGATTTTTTTTTTAAGAGTGAAATATTCCACACTGGCTAGAGATCAAGAGATAGCCATAGGATATTGCTTCTTGGAGATCACTGACTTAATATCTACCACATTGTGTATATTGGTGAATGTATTAGCATAAATATACCTGTGTGTGGATTACATGTATGAATTACAGTGCAAGTATACAGGTATTATTTCAGAACTGCTTCTGGGAGAAATCTGGACTACTGTCCTCAGTACTCAACATGGTTGCAAAGCATAAGGATATAAAGAAGGTGGGTTTGAGATGAGGGAATGAAAGGAGAGAATTGACAAGACAAATGGCGACTTTGCTTAGTTTGAAATTACTGTGAGCTGGCTGGAAAGGCTAACTATAGGAGACATCTTGGAATTTGAATTTTGTTTCTTTGACTCAGGACACCTAAAAATAAAGGGCATTGGTACAGCTGTCTTAACCATGGTTTGGAGTGGTTGTATGTTAATTATCCATCCTTTTAATCTTATCCTCTTTTTTTTTTTTTTTCTTTTTTTTTTTCTTTTCCCCCCTTGTTCTGTAAATGCCTTCGGCCTGATAAGAGGACTACCCTTCTATGGTGGTTGCCTTGGGAGTGCACAGGCCGAGGCGCCTGCAGGCCGTGCTCACCCCTGAGCTGCTGGACCCACTGCACTGGAGAAGGAACCAGAGCCTGATTTACTGTGGTCTGTAGGACCTGCCTTTTGGTACCACCACACAGTAACTTCCCAGGCTGACTCCTCAAGAGGACAGTGAGGGCAAAAAAACATTTGGAAACTGTTCACTGATGGGGGGGAAAGGCAAAAAAAGCATTGAATAGAAGCTTTGCTGCCAAATTTAGTGCTATACATATGCTTAGAGATGCCACTGCATGATGCATCAGAGAACTGAAACGTGGAGAAATAAGTCTTCCCCCTGTAGTCAGAAGTCTAGCACTTAACTCAGATTTTTAAGTGACATAAAATTTACTGAGAGTTTATTGCTTGTTGTTGTTTTGGCTCTTGTTTTGTTTGTTTTTTCTGGGGTAAATCTTGTTCCAGCAGGCTGAAATGGAGTATGCTTACTAGAGAGAGGTTGTGCTGGCTCTGAGGACCTCTGTGCGAAAGGAGGAAGCTGCGTTTGCCAGGGTAAAGAGGGAAGATCAGGCACTACAACTTCTCGTCTTTGGGTTGCTTTTTTTCCTTTCCCTGCGCTATCTGGCTCAGACAAGGCTTGCGAGAAGCAAACGATGGAGGAAAACAGGCTCCATGCAAGAAAGATGGATAGGACGAAACTAATGTGCTCTGTGAAATCTGTACATTCCTGCCCTTGCCTGGGGTGTGCTGTGCCCTTAATATTATGGGAGACCTAAGCTCACCTGCTAGTAATTTCTAATTTACTGTCCTAATTCATCGATTTGTTATCACTAATTGTACTTCATTTACTTCTGTGTAGTTTCCAGTACCTAAAGGGTTGAAAGGTTGCTGTAATTGGCACCCGCAGCTGCTCTTTCTTTTGACAGGGGATAATTTTGCAGCCTATGCTTTGTGTGACAGCTGCCTAATTGGGCATTCTCCCCTTGTAGCAAGCCTGCCTCCTCCAGCCTCCCTGCTGACAAATGGTGGTGGATTATAGATGAGGACACGCTGACCCGTTCGACCTTGCTGAGACAGCGGGGAGGGGCCTCCTGCTACTTGAGGGAGGCTTTGGGTCATTTAAAGGACAAGGTCATGAGCCAGGTGGGGAAATGACATGATATCACATGACAATAGCCCGATGACACGGTCAGTATGTCAAGGACAAACTCATCAGCATTGATTAATGCTGCTTTTGCCTGGTGTCTCTGCGAAGCCACTGGTATTTCAAAAATACTTTGCTAATTTATTCTAGGTAAAGTGCCAAACGTTATTTTCAGGCTTGTTTTGGGGAGTATTTGTACAGTGTTTTCTTCTCAATACTGATCACATGCAAAAGCAGTGTTGTTAAAACCCTGCTGATGATTGTTCATAGGGTTCGTCTCGATGTTTTTGGCAAAATGTGCATCTGCATGGATGGAAAATGCCAGGAAGGATGCATGACGGGGCAGAACTTGAGGGGGGAAAAAAATCCCTGATTTTTAGATCCCAGTATTTAACTTCTCACTCCTACTTGAAATGCATGTGTGTGAACCTTTATGAAAACACATGTATCCGCATATGTATGGCTGACTGGAATGTGGGAGAAGTGTGTGAATAAAAAGAACCAAAGAGAAAAGTTAAATATAGATTGAACAGTTAAAGAAAAAGTCTTGTATTAGCTCAAGGGCGATACAGTTAAGATAACGCCTTGCCTTTTTTAAGAGCTAATAAAGTAACCAGTTATGCCAGGCAATGAAAACCTGCTAAGTGGGTTTTTGAAAATGTTGTAGATACAAGTGACAATATTTTGAGAGCATCTTCATGTTGCATTTCTATGCTAATAAACTTCAAGGTAAATGAACAGCTTGTTTGACATTTGCTATGTTAGACAATAATAAAATGCTTTCTTCTGGAGTAATTAGACTTGGTAGATTGATTATGTTAAGTGGTAAAGATAAATACAATCAAAAAGAAAACTCTCTCAAAGGTAGTTATTGCCTGGTTTTGAACTTTTAGCGCTATCGTTCTGTTTTAGCCAGTGCCTAATGGTGCATCTTGCACACATGGCGTGTGTGCACACACACGCACGCATGTGTAGACACGCACGGCATGCTCTGAGTTTCTGAAACAGCCTGTGAAGCTGGGAGAGGAGTGTTCACCTAGGAGCATGGTTCCCGTTTCTGAGATCTGATTTGTTGTTGGAAGCTGTTGTGTCTGAACCTCATCAGTTCACCAGGATGTAATTTTACTCCCCCGAGGTAAAAAGCCGTCAGTGGTAAAGTGTGATAAATTAGTTCACTCAAGTAGATGCGCGTGCGTATGTGTGTATGTGTTTAATTCTGACCTTGCTGTGCATGTGTTTAGCTGCTCTCGGTGCCCGAGTCAAGCCTGGTGGAGGTTTAATCCTGTGCCCTTGTACACGTATACTTGATTAGTAGTTGTGGTTATCTCAGCAGAAGACATTCTGCCCTCCTCTTTGTATTGGTCGGGACCCGGGCATTGGGGAGTCAAGTCGAAGGAGAAAGAAAAGAGATTTTGCATTAGTATTCTATGAAAGCCTTACTGTCTGCAGAACAAATTGATTGCTACAGTGTACCTGTGCTTGGCACCACTGCTGTGAAAGAAAGGTATGGTTGTAATCTGTTTTATTGTATTACATATTGTGACACTCCAGGAATGTTTAACATTCGGCTCTTCTATGGCACATGCTAGAAGTCTTAAGTAAAGAAAAATACGTGAATGAATGAAAAGTATGTGAGGCTGTTGTTATCGGTAGCTTTGTTTACTACAACGAACTAAGTAGCCCCTGCTAATGAGACAAATTTATTTTATGTGCCAATGGCAATGTAAGGAGATGGATAACTGAATTCTCTGTATTATATTCAGTTACTCACATCTGTGTCAGTAGTTGCTATGTACCTACACAGATAAAATTCTAATTAACCTTTTAAGGGGGTTTTGGCTTAGCTTTTAAATGTGAAATATACTTGAACATGGATGTGTTTGCCTCTTTAAATGAAAATGTGGGGCTTTTTTCTAGTTTTTAATCTGCTGCACTGGTCCTACATGGGGGGGTGGTATGTGAGTGGAGGTATGAAAATATGAAAATCTTAAGATGTTCCGCTATGATAAACAGAACAAGAACAAAGCTGAGGAAAAGT
>VYZV01038102.1:144001-158988 GCA_013401275.1 Pandion haliaetus | reverse complement strand
TAGACCTTCTGTACCCTTTTCTCAGTATCTTTAGTCTTTTGTGTTCTGTTGATCTTCTAGTATGTACCACTCTCCTCCCCTCCAATCATATGCAGTAAAAGGAAGGTATCAGGTGAAAACTGTAACAGTAACACGCATTGTTATACTGCAAAAACAATAAATGCAGTTTTTCTTTTGTAAGAGGAAGGGAAAACATACTTACCCTGGAGGCCAGTGTTGCTCTAGGGCTTCATTTAATTGTTGTCCAGCTGAGCTAGTATTGTGTATGTATCTCACAGGTGCAGATGTATTTATTTTAAGCTTCATATAGACTGTGATGAGGGAAAGGGAACAAACAGTGTGGTGTGAATCTGTGAGGAAAGGCAAGCAACATACATCATTTGTGTTTTGGCTTGTGGTTTTGCAGGAGGTAGTTTGGTGGATTTGGATGAATTTTTGCTATGGTGATTTACTGTTGGAGGAGAGGAAGAAATAGCCTCCAGAGTGTAGGTGATCTTCGCCTGGGGAGCAGTGCAGAAGCATAATGGAATTCCTGTGTGAGAGGTGCCTGAGTATTACAGTGAAAATGAGTGTTTGTGGAAACAAAAGGGTAACGAAGAAGGACACAGTAAGTGGTTAGGGTATGTGCGTAGAAATGAAAGAGTTATTGATGTCTGTAGAACTCAGATGAGAAATTTTAAACTTAATCTAGAGCAAGAGAAAAGCAGTTGAAAACTTCAGGTAAGGGGTTATATGGTCAGAGTGTCTTGAGGGGAAGGATTACAGTAACAGCTGTGTTTTTGTGTAGTGTGGAAGGGTTGTTGGACGTTGGTAATGTTACAGAAGTGTGGGTTGTAGAAGTAGGGAGCTGAAAGAAGACTGAATGAGAGTAACTAAGGATTATAGTGGGAGACAGTGAGTAAGGTTTTAGAAAAGCAGAATGCAATGTCAAGGGTGCGTTATGTGGTTGGTTTTTGGTTTTGTTTTGTTTTTTCGTTTTTTAAGTCATCATGGGTAAATTGGTAGCAGGAGTGTCAGAGTACAGATAATCTCCTGATGGCAACTTTTTGGACAAAGCAGATAGTATTATCTGGGCAAGGAGACCTATCCCCTATTTCCTGGCATGTTACCTTTACTAGCTTGCTCAGCTTGGTTTCACTGGTCAAGCTGGGATACTGTCACAAACTGACCACAAGTATAACCAACTTCAGCGGAAAACTCTATTTTAGTGTGTTGATACCTTGTTGAGAAGTAAGACTCCCTTTGGTGAGCCAATACTGAATCAACAGAATAACTTTCCTGTTACAGTAGAAAGAAAATTGTTTTCCAAAGTAAGTTTCTGCATCCTGATTATAATGTATTTGTTTTTGGCAGGGTGGAGTGAAAAGCAGATTCACAAAGATCCAGCATTGACACTTGACAGGTATGAGTTTCTGCCCCTAAAATTGAAGAAGTTTATTAACCTGTATTTTTTTTTCTCACCCCAGGCATGGAGTAGTAACTTTATCTAATTCACATTAGCTTTGGTCCTTAACCCTCTTAAGAACTGTGAGATGGGGTGGTTTATTTCACATCCCCAGATAGAATCTTTGATCTCTTTCATCTGAGATTTCTAACTAGGGTGCCATGGTAACAATCTGTTAAAAGTTTCCTGGGAAGCTGGAGACACGATCACCTGCCCACCAGAACTTCTGGCCTTTTCTCAACAAATGGATTTTAAATTGTATGTTTTTAGACCATAAAGTCTCTTTAGAGAAGAGTGGGGGGGTTTTTTTGTTTGTTTTTTATCCCCTCTGGTCTTCCTTTGTTGCACTGTTTCACTTGTACTTCCCTGTCCAGTGTGATTCACTTCTGCATTAATACGGTATTTGAGTCGCCTTGTGGTTCTGTAGGATTCTGCAGGTATGCATGAGCCTGAACTGCTGTTGAACGAAATCACATTAATGTAGTCTTGAGTGAAGTTCTTGTGGTACCATTCACTGATGAAATTTAGCAGCAGGGGTTGAACAAAAACCTTCTTCTTTAGTTTTTATGACAGGATTCTTACAATGACTCTAAAAAAGAGAAGAAATGAAAAAAAGTGTAGTAAGAATACAGGCAGTCAGTGAAACTTATCTTCAGGTCATTGATAATGCCTTACTTTATATTGATTCCGAAAATGCTGGAGTTACTTATTGATGGCATACTGAGCTGGGAAGTGACTCCTCCAGATGCATCAAGGAAAGATGGCTTCGTATAACACAAAGGACATGGGTTGTGACCTGTCAGTCATGCTCAGATATCTACCATGACAGATGAATCTGTAAATAATACTTAGCCTGATCATCTGAATTGATAAGAGTTGTGGTTAGGGATAATAACTATTAAATAATGACTTTATACTACATGATACATGGTTTAAGCTACTGTGGTGGAGTTACATGTGTCTATTTGCTAGATTCATGACTTCTAGGTCTCTGTTTTATGATAATTTCCCTCTCTCTCCATACTTTATCAATAGACATTAAGTGAACAGATTAAAACTGTAATTACAACTTTGAGATATTTCTGTGGGTTTTTCCCCCCATCAAAGCTGAGACAAGATTTACAGAGGGACATTCATCACCTACCACCTACTGCCTTTCATTGTTACCACCAGCCAATTTTGTTAGATGATGAGTCTGTATTAGACTTCCAGCATGTGGGAAGCCAGATCACCTGCTATGGTCGGTGTGTGTTGAACAACTTGAGGAACGAGAAACCTGGAATGGAATACCTTATCTTGCACATCTTTTTTGGAAAAGGAAATCCTATGCTGTGTCCTGAATAATAGAAGAATATTCAAATTTTGAATGTGAACCAGTTTGTTTTTAATAGTCATGATATTTAAACTGGTGATGTGCTACTGTTGATTGGTGTGGTAGATATCCATCTATCATGTGCCTAATTCTGCAACCTGTCCTGGTTTCAGCTGGGATAGAGTTAATTGTCTTCCTAGTAGCTAGTACAGTGCTATGGTTTTGAGTTAGGCATGAGAAGAATGTTGATAACACACTGATGTTTTCAGTTGTTGCTAAGTAGTGTTTACACTAAGTCAAGGATTTTTCAGGTTCTCATGGCCAGCCAGCGAGAAGGCTGGAGGGGCACAAGAAGTTGGTAGGGGACATAGTCAGAGCAGCTGACCGAAACTGGCTGAAGGGATATTCCATACCATGTGACATCATGTCCAGTATGTAAACTGGGGGGAGTGGGGGCAGGGGGGATCACCGCTCGGCAACTAACTGGGCATCGATCGGTGGGTGGTGAACAATTGCATTGTGCATGACTTGTATATTCCAATCCTTTTATTATTACTGTTGTCATTTTATTAGTGTTGTCATTATCATTATTAGTTTCTTCTTTTCTGTTCTATTAAACCGTTCTTATCTCAACCCACGAGTTTTACTTCTTTTCTCAATTTTCTCCCCCATCCCACTGGGTGTGGGGGGGAAGTGAGTGAGCAGCTGCATGGTGCTTAGTTGCTGTCTGGGGTTAAACCACGACAGAACCTTAATCTGTGTTGTATCAGTTAGATGCCTTTTATGCACCAATCTGCATGTGTGCATAATCTTGCCATTATTTTGTTATCCTGTTAAAATCCATCGATCTACTTATGTTAGGAAAAATAAGTAAGTAAAAAGAAAGTACAAAGTTGAAGCACTTGCTATTAAACTATTCATCAATATATTTTAACATTTTTAAAAACTTGATATTTCACACATGTAAATATAACCACAGAGAACTTTTTTTTTCCTTTAAAAAAAAAAAACCAAATAACCTTTACAGAATTGGGCATTGGCAGCCATCCATTGCTTCAAGATAACCCATTGTTGTGGACTATTTGACTGCTAAATTTGCCAGAAGTACTCTTCTTTGTGCTAGCTGTCATATTCATTTTTGTTGCTATATTGGCTAGTCATTTATTGCAGTTTGTCATTACCCCCCCCTTTTAAATGGAATGGTTTACATTAGGGTCTCTGTGCAGAAAGCTTTGGCTCTGCCTATTTGAGTTCTCCAAAGAAGAATGGAATAGAATTGGGTTTCAGATGTTTTCTCTGTGGTGTCACAGTAGGAAGGAGACTAAAACTGCCACTGACCACTGATAGCAGCCTGCCACATCCCTGCTGCTTGAAAAATGGGGGATTTGATCCAAAATGCAGAACTAGGAGAAACCCCTTGCTCCTGCTGGTTATGTGTGTAAAGAGTGTGAACTTGTATTTAACAGGAAAAAAAAACCAAACCAGACAAAAAACCCAACTGCTGCTGACTTGTTTTATTAAAAGTTTGGTTATAATGATTAAAGAAAGTTTTCTGTAGTGTAAGCATGAGAGAAGACCTGATATGATACTGAATGAAGTTACTCACTGTAATATAGCTCAATTAAAGTAAAAGCTTTTTCGTGCATTCAAGTTATCATGTGTTAGTAAACTTAAATAAGCTATATGAGTCCAAATGTACTTGCTTTAGAGTTTGTGTTGAGTAGCTATGCTAATAAACTAATGTGTTTCCCAGAATTTTTTGGTTGTAAAATGTCTTATATACATGGTTTCATGTGTGTTTGGTTCTCAGAGTAAGTTGCTGTTTTGCAGATATTGAATGAACCTCTGGGGTTTTTAATCTTGAATCATAATAATTGCCTGATTTTATTTTTTTTCTTTTTTTCTCCTTCCTAACACTTCAGTGCAGTGAGAAGCTTTATCAGCCTTTCACAAAGTAGGAAGGATAGAAATTCCACTTGGAAAAAAAAAAAAAACAACAAACCCCCCCCCAACAAACCAAAAAAATAACAAACATCTTCTTTTCTTCTGTTTCATTGGAAGGGTTTAGAAAAGGAGGGACTAAGGAAGAGCAGAATTGTATTGCCCTGAGATCTCCAACTTGACTCAATTCGATGTTAAACCAGTGACTGTTTTAAGATCTGATGAATCACTTACCAGGGCTAAAAACACCTATACCGTTGTGCTGAGAAGCTTTCATCCCAGGCTTCAGGAGTGACTTGTATCTGGCTCTAGGAGTTCAAGCAATACTATAGCTTAAAAGTGTGACAATCTAACTCTTGTGAAGGAAGTTTTCAAAAAGGAGACAACTTTTTAAAACTTCCCTTATTTTTTGTCTTTTTCATTTAAGGCCTCTTCATTAGTAGCTGAGCCAACCCAGTTACACAGGTAGAGTGCTGCAAATGTAATTACTACATGTATGAAAATTAAATGCAGAAGAATCAGTAAACAGACATTGAAGCATAGCTGAAACAAGATGCAGGAGGGGGTGTGATGGCATGAAGGTTTTACTGGCAATATCTGAGATGCCCACATACAAGTGAGTTACATGGGTCACCCCAAATGGGTTCCAATAAAAGTTTTAATACCAACACGAACGGTCCTATTTATAGACGTACCTCTTTGTCTAAATATAAACCGCTTCCAGTCATGTCTAGACTAACATCAGAGCTGTGCTGGTGTTGAAAGTGGGGGTTCAGAAGTAAGAGTACAAGCCACACTATTCTTTAAATTACTACTTGTTACAATGAGCATCTAAACTTTGTGGCAGCAGTACACCTTTGAATGTCATATGACATTGTGTCACCCAAGACACCTTTTCTTCCTCTTGTTTAAGTGTCAGAAGGTACGTCTGGTGGACGTGACCTGTAAGCTAAATATTCTTCAGCATGTGTTTAAAGCCTTGAGAATGTATCGGTGGGTGGATGGATGGATAGATAGATCAGTAAATGACTTTCATTGCTAACTATTTTCAGCAGCTGAGTTTTAATGAGTCTTTCAACTGTTGCTACTGTGTTTAATCTGCTCACTTACTCAGCGTTCAGCATTAAAGAAGCTTTCTAGGAGGTAAATGTCCTGATTACAGAAGAGGTTAGTTTGATTGTGTTCTGCACAGACCTTGTGTTAAGAGGTGTGGGTTTTTTTTTTTTAATTGAGAAATATATGCTGTGCACACAGATAATTAGGATAGATAAGCGAGTGTTGTGCTTGAAGTGCACATCCAAATATACAATTGCTATATTAAGATAAGTAACTTGGACTGCATGAAGTTATAAACTGAGGTCCTGATTCTTTAGCAGTGGTCTTAGTGTCATGTCCTATATTTGTGAGTGGTTTTTTTTGGATTTGTGATTTAATATGTAGCAGCACATAGCTGAAGAGAGTGAAAAGGATGGCAAAAAGTGTCTTCCACTTCTTTTTCTTTTAACGTAAGAGTTCTTCCTTAGTTTATTTGATACACTGCCTAACATCTCTTGTCAAAATAAGTAAGTACAGGGCAGCTGCTTTTAAAGGTAGGGAATACTTAAAACATGTAATGTACCATTGTGAAGAAAATGTAGTGTAGTGGTATTTCTGGTAAGTGTACTAAAAAAAAATATATCCAGGAGCTTTGATCAAATGCCAGCTCTTACATCAGTCCTCTTTGTAATCTTTCTTGCTGATCTGTGACCTTGACCTTGTGTTTGTGTTTGTATGTCAAATCTATTTTAGGGATGGACAAACTAAGTTCAGTTTAATAGGATTTATACTCCAGCTTCACAGGATGCCTCGGTAGAATATAAAAATTAAAATATTTGAATTATTCAATTTCCAGTCATCTTTTCAGATTTCAGAGGGTTTGAATACATTGACAATTTTGTTGTTGTTGTTGTGGGGTTTTTTTAATGCTGTCTACGAGATGCTTCTTAAAAAAGGCATCTTTATCTCACAGATGAACTCTTCAGCACAGACATTCTGCCTGGAGGTGGGGTTTCCTCTTTGAGAATCTCACTGGTGGCAATGCTTTCATTTGGTGTTAAGTGCGGTTTGGCACTGAAAGGAGTGGTCCCTGCTCTTTTGTCCTTCCCCATGCCGCTCCCATAGTCACACCTTCCCACATGGAGAACTGTGAAACAACCACTTGGCAGTATCTTTGGGGTTTCTTTTTGACAACGATGAGGTCCTTAGTCTGACTTGCCTTGTAGGAGCTTTCTCTAGGAGTGCTTGTGTCAATGCCAGGAAGGTGGCAGGCGCAAGCGGCTGCAGATCCGTAGACTGAGACAAGGCTACACATTTTGGCAGCAGCTTCACACTTAGACAAAAATTCTTGTGGAACCATGTGTTTGTATACATTTTAATGTGCAGCTTCTGAACTAGTTTATTTATTACTAGCGTTCTTCATGGCGACTGGCCTTTTTTTCTAGAGATTGAGATGGAGCTCAGTAGTAGCCACTTGGGCTCTGATGCACTGGTGCTGCTTGTGTTCAGCAGGGCTCTTGAGCCACAGGCTTAATTTGAGACATATGCTAACATGGCAGTGAAGTTGGCCCATGTAACTGACACTTTGGGCATATGGCTTTATAAAGGCTTAGTGAGGTTGTCAGTTTGACAGGTGCTGTGAAAGATGGTTCCAAATTAGCTAATACTTACATGCAAGTATGGACTAATAGAGGTATTTTTAATAGGTCTTTCATTTTTGGGGTAATGTTGTTATATGTAGAAAATCACACACTTTCTTTAGACATCACACATCTGCGTTGTTTTGTTTTATACAGTTTTTAAATGGGTATGAGCACCTGTTTCAACTTTCTTGACATTCATGGAACAAGCAGTAACAATAAATAGTCTTTTGCTATTTTGCAATTATTTCCTTCATGCAGCACTCATGAAAGGTGGATATAGCATGTATTAGTAAGAGCTGTTTTCCACAACTTTTGTGATGACATATTATCTTTCTTCTTAAACTGCTTGTCATTTTTATCAACATAAAATTTGAGAAATTACTTGAAAGTGTATGCCTTTATGTTAAGGGGTAGTTAAACATTTCCCCTTGTCAGCCATCCACTCATCCTGCCGTGGCTTTATGGCAGTGAATAGTTTTCATTGGTTTTGAGCTAGGTCAGTATTTTAATTGTTATGATTTGACTCATGGCTACAGTTGAGTTGCAGCCCAGTTCCTCATGTTTGAGGGTATTATTAACTAACTGATCATCTCCATATACATTTATATGACTTAAGGCTTTTAGTGTTTTACTTGGGGATTTATGTTAGGAATGTTCTCAGATTAACTCTGACATAGCGGTAAGATGAGGACTTTCTGTGACATTCTGTACAGGATGTTGTTAGCCTCTTCTCTCCACGTTTCGCTAAAGTTGTTTCTTACGTTGTATCTTTATTTCCACTTGGTTTTATTGCTGCTTTGGAGAGAAAAAAAAAAAATCAATTTTTAATTGTAATTGAACTAGTAGAGACCTTGCTAATGCAGATTTTTCCTTTCCCACTTACCTGAAATTATATGAGCCTTTTCTGTGTCTGTAGCCTTTAGAAACATCACCTACAAGAAGCTGAAATCTCCCATTACAATAGAAGCTATATTGTCCTTACTCTCACTTTGAAAAAGCCAAATCATCTGGGTCTCTAACATGGATTTATGGGGTTTTACATATAATTGAACACTATGCAACTATGATCCTATAATTCGCCTTGCTATGGAATTAATGGTGTATTTGTGTTGAAAAGTCTAGAAAGTGGCTGTCGTTCATAACTAACCATGAGACGCTTGGTCCCAAGTGGAGAACAACTACTACTGTTAATAAAAGCTGTACATTACTTATTAGTGCTTTGTTGCAGTTTGGCCTCTGTGAAACAAATTCTTGGTTAAAATAACATGAAGTGACTTATATGACAAATCACCTAATGTACAGTTATCCCAACAAATCCAAGAAATACACAATTTTATTGTAGTGCTGTCAATAAATGCCTGTATCTTTAGATCCCTCCAACAAGCAGAAGGTCAGAGTTGTGTGGAAATACATTATCTGCAAACATTGATCGTGACTCAAAAGCATGATTGTCCGGAAGAGGACATTGATTTCTTCACTGTATATTAATCAAGTTTCATTCTTGGGGAGTTGACGTAGAGTTAAATGCATAATAAGTTATTTGTTTTTGTAGGTGTTGGAGGGAATGGGAATCTGGTTGTTAGTTTCCTTTTAATTGCTTATTTATAGGCAAGTGGTTTGCAAAGATTGGAAAGATGCATCCTCTGTCCATTCTGTTGTACCTACCAGTATATTATCCTCCCCTCTATCCTGAAAACAGATCTTGGTATATGTTTTTGTGCCTGTTTGCTCTTGGTCTCTTGAATAAGAAAACCCAGTTAACCAAAAGCCTTTCTGCTCACTGTACTTCTGAGCTTTGATCAACGCACTACCCAAGTTAGTTGAGATTCACTGATACGTGCCATTTCTGGATTCCTGTCCTTATTTGGGGCAATGGAGTGGTGTGTAACTTTTCTGCCTTACTGTTTAGTTTCTGCCCTTTTTGTCTTCAGTAGCAGAAGATCATTGAGCAGTGACTCATGGGGCAGTTTTAGATTTCAAATACTCGATTCCTTCACAGGTGGCATTTGTAGGTTGAACATCTGTTCCTCTTCATACTACAACTAGCAAAGAGTGTGTTTACAAGTTCATGTCTGAGTGTTAGGAGATCCTGATCAAGAAATGAACTCAAAGATGCCCTTTGCAGTACCGTTACAGAACAAAATAGAAATGTTTCTCTAGCAGTTATTTGTAGGAATGAATATATGTGCATGGGTCTGTGCTAAGGAATTGACTGAAATTTCTGTGAACAGCTCAGTTACAGGGGTAAATCAGAAGTTATATGAACAGGGTGGGGTTTTCCACATGTAAGAGTGATTAATTCTTTTACTTGTTAGAATAAGAAATACTAATTTAAGGTAGGCTGACATTAGCTATTGTTTGAAGAGTGCCAAAGGCATGAAAAATGGCCACATGTGTGGTTCATCTCTGAACTTAGCAGAACTTCTTAGCAGGAGGTTTTGATGTGCAGGCCAGATTTGGATTAAGCTGTGTACAGTGCTTGAGTGTACTCGTAAACTTTGAGAGCTGCCACTAAGGCTTTCACAAACTAAGCTTTTATGGCACTTGGTGTCTGTCCCCCATTTCCCCCTCCCCATATACTTACTTCAGCTGTTTTGAAGGTTTGCTTGGTTTTGGGGTGCTGTGTCTGAAGGACTGTCTTGTTGTTTGGGTGGGTTTTGGTTTGTTTTTTTTCTGGTTTTATCAGTTTTTTCCCCTCCTTACTGGTAGGTTTGTGAAGCAAGCTTCAAAAATACGAATCGCGTGTAACTTGGGCAGAAATCTCTGCCTGCAGCCTTGTGTAAGCTGTGTACTGCTTTCTGGAAGAGGTAGCTGAGACGGGTTGAGTGCCAGCATCGGGCGAGTCACGGCAGACCAGTGCCACATTGAAATACTCTGCTTCTTGGGACAGGCTAACCTCTGGGGGGGTCCCTTGCTGCTGGGCTAGGCTTACTCTGGCACCTGAGCTGTCTTGGCACTCTCCTGTATGCGTCAGTGCAGTGCAGACATATCTTTTTCTCTGAGCACTGTCGCTCTTGGGTCGCTGTCATTCATGCTGCTGGGACTGTCCCTTCTCGGGGGAGAGCCGTGCATCAGACCTAAACAGGCGTTTCTTTGCAACGTGCTTCCCTGGCGTTGGGTAAAAGCTGCCATGTAGCCAGCACTGCTCAGGCTTTTGGTCTTAGGCATGAAAATGCTTTACTGACGAGTTTGAGGCTCTCAGACTGCTGCGTCTCTCCTTACATGGGTACAAACGTGCACAGCCTGCCTTGCCACCTTCCCGAAAGGTGCTCTGCATAAATATGAAAATCTCTCTGACATTTCCACACCTCATTTAAGCAGACAGTGGAAATATTATATTCCCCCTTGATATATATTACGTATCGTCCCAAAGCTCCCCGTTGCCATGAGGTGGTATTGCATGGTCTGGGTGAGTCACAGATTCCTGGACTGTGGAGAACCCCATGTGAAATCTAAGGAGTGGAGGGACACTGAGATGAGGTGTCTGAATCCCCCATTTCCACACCCCAGAGGGAGTAGGTAGGAACAGCCTTCCGTTCCTTATGTGCTTCTGGGGCCACAATTAACAATAACGGTAACTAGCATTTATGTTTTAGCAGTCTCTTAAAAGCCAAAGGAAATCTAAATAGTCTCTACTGCCAGAACAGTTAGGTTTTTTTCTTCCCTGCTCAGCTGTTGGTTAGCTAACATTTCAGTCCAGTGGTCTGTCAAATCTTATTCTCACAGGAGAAACTGTTTCTTGTGTCTGCTGTGCTGTTGGTTCTGTGTTCCTGTCAATTTTATGTGACATAGAACTTCTCAGTTACTCAGGGTTTGTGTGCTTTTGCAAAATGGTGGATTTTGCACTTCTCCTGAACTATTGTTATGAACTGTTCTGGAAACAGTTTTCTGCAGTATTTTTCAAAGTCCTACCATTTAAGCTACTAAAATCATCAGAAAGTTTTGATTGGGCTGGTTTGGGTCTGTTCCCTTCCACTCACCCCCTTTACCCCTGCCAATACTGAAAACCCCACCCCTTTCTGTTGCCTAAAACTTCTCTTAGAAAAAGAAAGTAGAGTTAGAACTGTGTCTGGCAGTACGCAGCTTAGCAAAGCAATAGGGAAAAGGCTTTTCTATTTTGTATACTTGCGCAGGATTTACCCGTGAAGTCATGGCTGTTGCTAACCCTGCCGCTGTCCAAAGGGGGTCTTTTATAGAGTGAGCGATGCTGCCGTGTGTGCCAGCCTGGAGGGAACACTCCTGCCCGAGATGGGGGTTGCTGGCTCTGTGCCGGGGTCGGGGCCTTGGGAGCCCCTCCAGAAATCCTGGCAGCAGTGGGGGCTCCTGCTGCTGCTGCAACACGATTCCCCGTGTGCCCTCTCTTGACCGAGTTGCCTAAAAGTGATAGGCTATCCTTTCCGTGTTTAAAATGTCTTTTGGAGTCAGTCAGTGGGCCTAACGAAGGAGTGAATAACATGCCAAGCTCCTGCGAAGAAGCCTATTTTTGCTTTCTCAAAGTGATATCCTACAAATGTAGGAGAGGAGNAAAAAAAAGTCCTTCACAAAGAGCTCTTAAGCCAGTAGAATAGAAAGTCTTTCTGGCAAAAAAAAAAAAAAAAAAAAAAAAGCTTGTTGATTCCCGAGTTCTTTTGAGTGCAGCCATGGAAGAATCCACCCATTTACTGCTGAATTTTGTTCCACCACCAACTCACTTTTGCCTTTTTTTTTTCCTAAATTATGTTTGCAAAGGGAACCTTCAAAATGTCTTGACAGCCTGAATCAAAACTGTGAAGAGGTCTCAGCTGCTTCATTCATCTCAGTAGATTTCTGGCATAAAGCAAGGATTTAGCAAAACACTTAAATACTTGATTCTCTTAAAGCACATGCTTAAGTGCCATTGAAGTACCTGCACGTTTGTGCAGCTCTGTGGATTTGGTACAGTGGGTTGTTGAATCAGGCCTGTTTTGCTGCTTATAACCTTAGCAAAAAGAGTCAACTGAAGTGCTTATATACCACCACTCAGAATACATCATTCCTGCCTGCTAAAATCAGAAGTAGTACAAATTGAGGTTAAAAAAAATAATTCTGGGACAGCTAGTCTCATTTTCCCTGCTCATGTTTAGTTCACTGCAAGATTCTGCTGCAACTTCCAGTGCATCTAGGAATTTTTCTGGAGACCTTGATTTCATTGTGCTCTGCAGCATTTCACTGCAGACAGCTATAAGGATTGGGAATCACTTAAAATCCTATGGTTTAGGTGCTTAGTGTTATTCCTGGAGCTGTTGAGCAACACACAGCCTTTAATATATTTATCCTCAATTATCTTTCTGAAGTTTGCATCTATTATTAGTCCATCTGGGAAAACAGGGTACAGAAAAGTAAAACCAGAAGTCAGACAGCCCGTCTGCAGCACAGTAACTGGACCCCTGGATCCCAAGCTGCCACTGTAATCGCTGTACTGCATTCCTCAAATCTGTAATAGTTAAAATGACTGTCTGAGCCATTGGTTGATGTGGCGGGCTGTAGCCTTTACATTGGGGAATATGAGAACGGGAAGTCAGTGAGCTCATGAGAGACACTTCCTGGCTTTTCCAGTAGTTTCTAACCATTAGAACACTGAATTCATTAAATAACTAAAGATTTTAATTTCACAGACCAGTTTGATTTCAGCTCTACAAATTCATGTTTTGACTCATCTCAACTTAAAAATGGAACGTAAAATTATTACAGGAATTTAATAGTCATTAAAGAACTCTGCAGTTAATAAAAATGTTTTATCTGTGTATACATATACACATCTCAACCTCAATCATTCTAACAATATGCATGAGTTTGGATAATATCTCTTTTTAATAAGTGTTCATGTGGGCGATCTGCTAGCCATTGCTGGTTTCCTAAACGAATACCTTAATAATTTCTGTAAGATTTTTTCGTAAGATCTTGGATTAAGACTACAGAAGAAGACACAGAATTGCAAGTTTTATGAGTTATCTCCATTAGATTGTGTAGCCCTCCTACTCAAATAGTACTAGTCTAGTGTTGTTAATTTACTGTGGCTCTCTGTTCCATTAAGCAAAGGGATTTAACTAGAAGTACTAGTCTGGGATATTGGAAGAATGTCTTTTGGATGTAATTTTGCTAGTTTAAATTGTGAACTGTTCTTAATTTTTTAAATGGCAGCAGTTGAATATCTATTGGGTTAACTAGGAGGCTGCTGTTTTTTAGAGTCTCCAAATAGGTTTTACAGTTGAGGCAGGTAATTCAAAGAGTTCTTTAAAAATAAATAAATATCTATTCAGGAGTAAAAAGCCACTGGCTCAGATGTGGTGGTAGTTTAACCTATTAGAGGATGTGTTCTCCAATTTCATTAGCTTTTGCAGCAGTAATATTTCATGGTAAGCGAAGGATCTTAAAGTTATTATTACCATTCTTTTAAAATCTTTGTGACAGCTAAGTGTATCTGTAGTTTGCAAACAACGGAAAACTCCAGCAACTGCAAAAGTAGAATTAATATTCTGGACTTACAGAGTTTAGTGTACATTTTAATACCTTCCTTGTTCTGCCCACAGTTTCTCCCTAGGCACGTTTTAAAAGGCTGTAGGACTGATTTCCCATGGTATGCTCCACTTTAGGAGTGTCTCCCCAGGTTACAGCATTTGTGCTGCGAATCCTGCTGCTGCTTTAGTTCTGTCTAGGTAAATGTGGCTTAATGAGCTGTGATCCGTGAGTGCTCTTGGAGGTTCTGAAAACAGTCTCTGCAAAACAAGTGTTCTATTTATTTGTTAGGATACAGAAGTCTAGGAGAAGATAGTTGAAGCAACAAAAAGGAGTGCATATACAGTAGTTACAAGGTCAAGAAAGCACGTCAGCTTATCAATTTATTTTGTCACAATAGTTAAATATAACTTTTAGGTCTAGAGATTCATAGATATTAGAGGTTGATGTTAGAGGCTAATTGCAATAAGTTTACTTTAGCCCTTACTGGGAGATACAAGATCTATTGCTGCATGGCTTCTCCTTTCTCTTCATTCTGCCTTATTTCTTTACGTTCTTTTTTTTCTTTCCTTGGTTCTGGTAATTTCAGGAATAATATTTAATAGTGAGAAAAATTATTTAACATTTCAGTGGGTCCAGGGAAGTTCTTTGGTACAGTCTATATGTTTTTAAAAGGTTACTGAATGGTTGCCTTAGTGTCCAGCTAAACATTAATTCCAAAGCTGGTTTGGCTTCCACGTGACCACACTTCAGATAGTGAAAGAAAAATGTACTCCGTTCAAAACTCACTGGAAATGCTTAGTTATGAGATTGCCTTCAAACCCTGACATTTACTACCTGGTTTTCCATTACAAATAAGGTGTAGGTTTAGAGACTTACTTTTTTTAAATGTCATTTCAGTTCTTGACAGATGACTTCATCACATTTGGGTATTGTACATTAGGTCATGTAAGGTTTTTATAATGCTGTCGTACCTGTTGCAGTACTAGATCAGAACAGGCTCTTCAGAAGGATCGCTGATGTCCCATTCCTTATGTGTGAAGTGCTTTTCAGATTTCATTCTTTTTAATGAAGATTCCTTTGCATCAACTCGATTTCTTTAAAATTACCAATATTTCCTTAGCACTGAGTAATTTAA
>VYZV01038102.1:110921-143940 GCA_013401275.1 Pandion haliaetus | reverse complement strand
TAGAGTAGTTATTGTATATAAACTGTACTGGCTACAAGTGTCATCTCCTGCAACAAGCTTTTTGAGTACTGGAAGGATTTGCATAAATGCATTGTCTTTTTTTAATTACCCAGAGCTGTAATGAGTAAAGCTTACTGAATATTGGTTTAATAGTGCATTTGTTTAGGCCTTTATCTGAAAGGTGACCTGCAAGGCTTGCTTTTATCAGCTAGCAAGAAATCTTGAAAAATTTTCAATTTCATTCTCTTAAACACAAAACACAGGGTAACAAGTGCTGCGCACTCCTTTTTAAGAACAGCATGCTGTCAGCTTAATTCCTTTTTGAAATATGAAAATGTGGCTGCAGATAAACAGTTTATTTTTGGAGGTGTATTTTCTGGATGAAGTGCATTCCCAAATATTTGAGGAAATAAGACTAGCTGTATTGATGTTACAGTTGCTGGGTGCTTGATATATTCATTGGAAACCTTGATTTTTTTCCAAGGCTTTGTTACTTCTGATTTTAGTCTATTTTGGGTTGAAACTCTGCAAAAGCCCACCCAGAGGTGCACAGGTTTCTGAAGGAACAGTAAGGTGATTGCGAATTTTTAGTTAGACGAATCCACTTTCAAGTTGTAGTTATGTATTTGAACGAACACTGTATCGTCTGCAGGTAATTATGTAAATGCATGTTAATGTAGACATGTATTTCTGAGAGAAGTACTAAGACCCCAGGAATAGATACCAAGTTTTCATTTGATATTTAGATATATGGGTATACACGTTTACACTGTGATGCATTGCTGGTATTTGAATTCTTGGGGGGTTGGTTGGTTTGTTGGGGTTTTCAGGGGTTTTTGTGGTTTGGATGTTTGGGTTTGGGGTTTTTTTTGGAGATAGCTGGTTTTAGGTTTCTCTAAATGACTTAAGATCTAGTAAGGAAGTATTTGCAGAGGGGGATATATGGGCTGTTAACATTATGGCTATTTAGTTGTTGGTCTGATTCTTTACTTCTTTCAGATCTGATATTTTTCTGACTTCTAGTTGCCTGTAGCTTTTGAATTAAAAAATAGCCTCTGGGAAATCAATCATAAAACATTCATTCACTTTAAGGAGGCAAGGATTTCATCTGTGTACATCTTTTAAAACTTGTAAATATTAACTTTTCAATTGGCTTTTAGCCTGTGAAAGTGAATTGCAGAGTTAGATACGTGGAAAGACACTTAGCTTTGCTCGTGTTGAATATTTAGGCCAGTTTAGAACGGAGTGAGTGAAAGACGAGGCATGTGTGTTGTAATGACCTCAATATTGAACTGTGGTGACTATCTGAACTGTTCATGCTATCATTGACTAGTAATATAACTAAAACTGAAGAGATATGCATCTAGCATAAGCACCATTGTTGCGCTTTTTAAAATAGCTTTTTACAGTGTACTGCCTCAACCAAGAAAGTATTGAGTAGAGATGTTCTACACCCTTTGAAAATAACAAGACTTAAAGGAAGACCTGGGGGTGTTTTACCATTATATGTTTAATACATGGAAAGAATGTAAAGGTAAAAATTCTCCAGTGAAGAGAGGATTTTGATGTCAGGATTTGTTATATCAGGAACATAAGCACCTTTTTCACCACTCCTATCACATGATTCTTCTAAGACTTACGGTAGTTCAGAGTTGGAAGACCAATGGATTTCCTCAGTGTTGTGCTATCGTACTAGATTTTCCGTTACTAGATAGTCCTGGGCAGCAGTGACAACTTGGTTTCTACTTTTAGCAATATCATCTACCTGCCAAACAAAAATGTTCTGATATGTATGATGCTACCTATTCTGTTATGTGAAAACAGATTCAACATGAACCTGAACATTAACTTTAGGCATGCCTTTTTTTCTATTGTCTTTTAGAGTGATAGTCTGCATGTCCTGTGTAGTACATAATAGTAAGAAATGTTGATGCAACTGTGAAGTAAAATCCAATGTAACCTTTTTGAAACTGTATTTAGATATTTGAGGTTTTCCTTTCAAGTTTTCTATTCCTTATAGCAAGAGCTGTAGGGTAGAGAAATTTGATGAACACTTGTAGTAGCTGTGCTTTTATGATAGTTAACCTTTAATTCTTGTTTAAAATTTTCTGTCTCGGAATTGTTTTCACGTAGTTCTTTAAAGGAGTTACTATGTACTTTGTCCATTATTTGATTTTTAATTTCTTCTGGAATGCAGTTATTGCTTATATATCATGAATATGTCTAAGACAATGTGTTTTTAAAAAAAAAAATAAAAAAGAAAAAAAGTCTGATGCAATTAGATCTTATCCTAAATCTTTTCTTTCTGTTTTGTTTTTTTTTTTGTTTGGTTTGGTTTTTTTTGTTTGGTTTGTTTTTTTGTTTGGTTTGTTTTTTTCACTTAGGAATTTTATGTGCTTGGTGGAGATGGAAAAAGATGAAAAACAAGCTGGCTTCCTGGAGAAAGAAGGTGTCAAATACTTAATGGAACTTTATTACTGTGGAACCATGTTTTGAGTGCTCCTTCTAGACATCTTTCATAAATATTCTTGATATCAGCAGATTGATATGATTGGAAATCTGGCTCATCAAACAGTATACACTGAAAGAAGCCTGCTTGGAATATGACATTTTTGTATTATTTCTGAAAGTCTGTGAGAAAACACTTAGACATCTAGCTGTTATTTCTTAAGTCTGCATCTCGATTCAACTACAGCAAAACTAGTCTTTGAAGTGAATAGAACCAGAGCCCTTTTGGAAACTTTTATTGAACATGACTCATGGAGAAGAGCTTGGCTCTGAGATGCACCAGGATTCTGTTGTTCTAACTTACCTAGAGGGATTACTAATGCATCAAGCAGCAGGAGGCTCAGGTACTGCAGTTGACAAAAAGTCTACCGGGCATAGTGGAGAGGATCAAAACTTTAAGATTTCTGGAAATATATTTCCCAGCTGTCAAAGTAATGGTCCAGTTCTTAATACAAATACCTATCAGGGATCTGGCATGCTGCACCTCAAAAAAGCAAGACTGTTGCAGTCTTCTGAAGACTGGAATGCAGCGAAGAGAAGGCGGTTGTCTGATTCCATTGTGGATTTAGATGGAAAAAAGGAAGCTTTGTTAGCTGGCATGGTTGAAAATGTGCCTAAAGGCAAACAGGATAGCACATTACTTGCCTCTTTGCTTCAGTCATTCAGCTCTAGGCTGCAGAGTGTTGCTCTGTCACAGCAGATTAGGCAGAGCCTTAAGGAGCAAGGGTATTCCCTTAGCCATGATTCTTTACAAGTGGAGAAAGATTTAAGGTGCTATGGTGTTGCATCCAGTCACCTGAAGACTCTGCTGAAGAAGAGCAAAGCAAAAGATCAGAAGCTGGACAACAGCCTGCCTGATATAACAAAGAACCTGCCCAAAGAGAGGTTTATAGAATCACCTCATGCGGTGCAGAGTGGACCTAAAGTGATAAATGAGCCACTGTCCTGTGCTGCAAGATTACAAGCTGTTGCAAGCATGGTAGAGAAACGATCTAGTCCTGCTGCTTCACCGAAGCCCAGTGTAGCATGCAGCCAGCTCGCTTTACTCCTTTCAAGTGAAGCTCACTTGCAGCAGTATTCCAGGGAACATGCTTTAAAAGCACAAAATGCAAATCAAATAGCAAGTGAGAGACTTGCAGCTATGGCCAGATTACAAGAAAGCGCTCAGAAAGATACTGGCCAATTTGGTTTAGCAAAAGGAATGACAAGCCATCTCAATGGTCAAACAGGATCATCAACCAAAACAGTATCTAGCAAAAGCAATATGGCACCATTTCAGAGTTCAGTGGGAGTCATGCATTCGCCTCCCAAAACTGTGGGATACAAAAATACTTTGGAAAGGAGTAACCTGAAAACCTCTTCCAGCAACAGCTTGCTCTTGCATCTACTGAAAAGCCAGAATACCACCAAACACATAAAAGGGCATGAACAGAGTGAGAGAGCCAGCATTTTTGAAGACAGCAGCACACCAACAACTATTGATGAGTATTCAGACAACAACCCTAGTTTCACAGAAGATGACAGCAGTGATGATGAAAGTTCCCATTCTAACTGTCTTCCTATAGATCTATCCTTTAAACAGAGGACAGATAAACCAGATGCAGGTCCACCTGCATCACTGGATAACCTGACTCAGTCCTTGCTTCACAACTGGGATCCAAAAGTTTCCTGTCCAGAGAACAAGGAAGACAAAGACCCTCCAAAAGCTTCTAAGCTGAATCCCCATCAGAAAGTAACACTACTTCAGCTGTTACTTGGGCATAAGAGTGAAGAAAAGGTAGACAAGAGTACTGACCCTCAGGGACCACACAGTGCAGCTGATGTGGCAAAATTCACTGTACAGACTGGTAAAAGGACTCCTGTTACTGATAGTCCCAGTGCAAATCGAATGACTCCGTTAAGCACTCCACCTTTGCTGGCTTCTACAAAAGCAGACTCTCCTATAAATCTCTCACACCAATCGTTAGCCATCAAGCGTAGCTCACCACCGTATGCCTGCAGCATCCAGCCAGACAGACTGGTGAATCCTGCGTCTAAACATTTGATAGACCTTTCTAAAAGCAAAGAAATTCAAGGAGCCAAGCTGAGCAGGAACGATAGTCCCCAGAACTCCTCAGCATTCAGTGCCAGCAAGCTGTTGCAGAACCTCGCTCAATGCGGCATGCAGACTTCTATGTCAAGTGAAGAACAAAGAGCTAGCAAACAGCTGCTAGCAGGGAACACAGATAAACCTGTTGGCTTGATTGATAGATTGAACAGCCCTCTGCTTACGAATAAATTGAGTACGCATGAAGAAAACAACAAAATATTCAGCTGTCAGCCTGCGCCCGCTGAACAAGGACTTCCAGGTTCAGAAATAGAAAATCTTCTTGAAAGGCGCACTGTCCTTCAGCTGCTTCTGGGAACTCCCAATAAAGGTAAAAGTGAAAAGAAAGAGAGGATGCTTTTAAGAGATGAAAGTTCTCCAGAACAGACAGATAAGACTTTGAATGAGCAAATATTGACGGTGAAAATAAAAACTGAACCATCTGAAGAATCAAATGTTCCTTACAATTCAAATGCACAAGTAAGAGAGTGCAAGAGTAACAAATTTCAGGGATTTGTTCATTCACTGCAGAGAAACACAGCTGCTTCTCCAGCATCCGAGGAGTTGAAATCTGAGCCTCTTTCACCTCAAGATTTCTCTTTTTCCAAAAATGGCCTGCTAAGTAGGTTGCTGAGACAGAATCAAGACAGTTACCCTGCAGATGAACTGGACAGAAGTCATCGGAACAATGAGCTGACACACCTTGAATCAAAGAGTCTTTGCACAGTACCGAAGAAGAGGAAGCTTCATGCTGAGCCTTTGGAAAGTCCATTAAAAAAGATGAAAAGTAGTGTGTCTGATGCTGCAAACAATCATGCTTCTCCTACTGAGGCACTGTATGGGCCTTTGCTTAACCAGCAAGAACTGAAATTTAGCAGAAGTGATGCTGAATTTAAATATGCTGTAAGTCATGGTTCAAATAATGAAAGTGAAAATAGGAGTTGGTCTAGAGATAGTAAAGGCTTTAATGTGTTGAAACAGCTGCTTCTCTCAGAAAACTGTGAGAGAGATCTGTCACAACATAGGAGTAACATACTAACGGAGGGCAAGAAAAAAGGAAACAAAACCAGTGCAACAATTAATAAACCTGAATTCAGCATTTCTTCAGTAAATGCGTTAATGGGAAGCCCTGTGCAACAGAACAGTTGTGTAGATCATAGAACATTTCAGTATCCTGTAGCGGTAAAAAGTCCTGCCAGTTCCCCCTTCCCTGAACATTTGGGGAGTACAGTATCTAGACTCGAGTCTGACCAGTTTAGCATGTGTCCCATGCCCAATGAAAAAGGGCCCATCAGATGGGTAATCACAGGTATGGACAAGAATGATTATGAAAAAGACTCCCCGAGACTGACCAAAACCAATCCCATATTGTATTACATGTTACAGAAAGGTGGCAACTCTGTTAGTAGCCAAGAAGCACACGACAAAGAAATTTGGAATGAACCTTCATTTACTGATAGTTCAACTCATGTTACAATCAAAGAGGAGTTGACATCCGATGCAGAGCTTAAAACTCCTTTTAGTAACTTAAGAAGCCCTTACAACAGCCATATAGGGAGTAAGACCTCTCATCTACATGGTGTGAATGGAGAAGTGCATGGACTTCTGGAGAAAGTGCTAACAATCAAAAAAGAGCCAGAATAAACTACAGTCTCCTCGATGAGTTTACAATCAGTGGTTTTGAATCTTTGTTTAAAAAAAAAAAGAAAAAGAAAAAATAAAAATGAGTACGAACTTGACTACTGTATAAATTGAGCATGATTTTAGAAAAGCATGGTCTAATTGAAACGTTTTCATTTGATAAACTTTTTATTTTTCTGGTGATGTTATTTAAAATACATGTAGATAAAATTTGCTTTACAATAGATTGTCACAAGGAAACTAGAAAGGTTGTAATTTGTACAAGACATTTCTGTATGTGTCAGATTAAGTTACGAGTACTCTTTGATCAGAGTCTTATTTGGATCTGCAAGTTTTTGGTATAAACAAAAAGTGTAAGCGTACAGCCTAGGTGGTGGTAATGCTGCGTTTCCTCCCTCCCTGTAAAATAATCCTTATTTTTTTGGAAGCCTGAGCATAGAGACAGTGTTCTTTTTTTTTTTTTTTTTTTTGAATGTTTAATATGTTTTGTGAAATACTAAGAATAACTTTTAAGAAATGGAGCAGTCTGTCCAAGGTATTAGCTCATCATATTGTAAAACCTATGTCAGTGTTAATAATTGAAATGCACTGAAATGTATTTTTTAGTGCTTCCAAAATTTTTATTGTTATTTTTAAATCTTGTTTGTGGTCCTGCCAGAATAGTGGTGTAAAATCTATTTTTCTTCTTTGCCCTGCTCTTGACAAATGCCTTCCTCAGAATCCTTAGCCACAGTTATGAGTTACTAGTTACGATTAAGGGTTTTTTCTAGGTTTTTATACAAAAGGCAGATTTTCATAGGCCATGTAAGTACTGCATGAGCCCTTTTGTCAGCCCATTCCTGTCGCATCCTTGCTTAAAAGGGGAAAGCCAAAATGCCTCTTGGAGTAGTGTGATTAAGAAAGCTTAGTTACATATATTTGGCGAGGAAAATGGTGGAAAGTTTGTGAGGCGGATGAGCAGAATTCTCTGTTTAGCACCATCCTGCTTCCCCTGCAGAAGAATATCAACTGCGCTAAAGCAGCACATCGGACTTCCACTCGGAGATGGAATAGGATTTTAATGAAAAATGTGTTGGCCTCTTCCTACAACCAGGGAAAAGAATCCATATTCTGCCAATATTTATTACTCTCTGAACAGTTGATGCATGGTTTAATGCACTATCCTTTCACTGCAGAAAACCTGGTTTTAGAATAATTTTTCGGGTTGCACTGAGGATAAAATTGTGGTTTTGTCATGTTCTGTAATGGATAGTGGGACATGTCTGAGAAATCCTCTTCTGCCCTTTTCCTCAATCCCCACCTGTGCTGTGATTTGTAACATCTGGCAATATCAGCCTGAAATGGAAGTAACTGAAAATTGCGGTCAAAGCTGAGACACCTTAAAAGAATTGCTGGCTGGGGAAGAGCCGTGCGGCTTTGCTTTCCTGTTAACACTATCTGTGTTAACTCTGTTTGGAGCCCTTATTTCTCATGGGGGAGGAGGAGGACAAAATCCAGTTCCTCTAAATTATACGCATTATTGGCAACCCTAAGTTTTGCTGAACTTCTTACTCCACTGGAAAAAATGTTCTATGTAGCTTCTAATTTCACTGATAATCCCCTATGCTATCAGCAAACAGCTAAATAGTTGGCTTGCACAGATAATGAAAGCTATGCTCTGTTTTAATTTTGACCATTTTCACCATTGAGAGCTGATACATGACAAAACTGCTGTTTCTGTCCATCTCATGTTTGCATAACAGAGATGAGTGATGGAGCATTTTGCTCTTTTCCTTTCTGGTTTGGTTTCGGAGATCCTTTTCCCAGACTGCTGGCTTGCCGAGACAGAGCAAAGTGTTGTCTCTCCTCTTGTCCTCTGTCCCCTGCCTGGGATCAGTTTCCCTTCTTTCCAGCGCAGTCCCTACTGAAAGGGACTTCTCCTGTCTGCTAGGTAGAAAATGCACCACTATTCTGTTTTGCCCCCCACCCCCCACCCAGGGGGATACCTTCTTTTAGGGAACACAAATATTTGGCAGTATCTGATATAAAACATTCCCCTGGTTTATATGAGAAATAATAGAGTGATTTAAAGATATATTTTTATGTTATTTGGGTGAAGCGTAATATATTAATGGGCTGTACAAAGAAGATTTATATTTTAAAACCTTCACACAAATCTAATATCACTTTAAATGTCATTGTCTGAAGTATAATATAAAAATAAAATTTTGTTTGTCTTTAATATTACATTTATAAGTGGCCCAGTGACAATTGAGATGTCTCATAGGAATAATCATTAACGAGATAAAGTATATTTTGGATTGACAGTGGTACTGAATTCTTTTTATATGAGTCAACCCAGCAGAAGTATTAAAAAGATGGTATTTGTTCCATCCATTAAATGTCTCTTAAAGTCTTAATTGATTATTTTTGTTGAAACAACATGTATATAGCTAGGAAATATATACAATATAGAATAATAGATGGTCCCCGGAGTAAATACAGGGCTATAATTTACTTGAAGGGCTCCACAGAAAACTGCAGCTTGAATGACTGTGAAATAATCTGGTTGGAAAAACTTCATCAAAACAAAGTTGAGATGAAAACCAGGGAGGAGAATCGAACCCTAAGAAGAAGTAATATTGGAGTCTAGGAGTGTGCTTACCTATGTATTTATTCTATGGTAGTCTATTGTTATAATATATACTTTTGAACATTTAGTTTTTAAAGTTTTATAAACCATTTAAGTTAAAACATTAAGTTTGACCAGTTAAGGATTTAGCTTTCTTTTTAGGTGATGTTAATGAAAGGGTATTACCATTCTCACAGACGTCAGTAAACTATAATACACAAGAAGTTAAGCTTAGGACATGCTGCTCATGGAAGAATCTTACCTCTTGTAGGCATTGCAATCCCAAGAAGCATGTAACAAAACAAGGAGGCCCTTGAGAGAGGGTAGGGCATGCCAACCGAATGCGCTTCAGTCAGCTGCTAAGAAGGCAACAGTCTCCTACGTTAAATTCTCCAGTATCACTGGTGTTAGCCCTCCCTAGGGAAGAGAGGTCTTCTTTAAAAGCTACCCCATCCACATGTACAGCCTTTAAACCTGAGGACCAAAGGCTCTTTAATAATTTTTTATCTTGTAGCATGGGTGAGTAAAAAGAAGTCACCATCATTTTTCTTGAGGACTTTTCCATAAGAAAAGGGGGGTGCAGGAGCTGTGTTTGCTGTGCCAGCAGAAGGACTGGTAGAGCTGGCCTTGTTCTCCCAAGCAACTGAAGATCCTTGATTTTGAAGATCCTTGATTTCCCCCAGTCCCTGCAGATGAATGACAAACCAGGGTCATCTGTTGAGTATTGCTTGGTATTCTCAGCAACTCCTGTCTCCTTGGTTCAGTAGACGTTTACTACTAGGATATGCATTTTGGCTGTCCCCAGTCTGCTATCTCAGTCTGTGGGAGTGGAAGCTTCTAAGATAGTTCTGCAGACTCAGGAGGCTGAGGTTTCAGCTAGGCCTTTGGACTACGGACTTGAAGAAGAACAGGGTTTTGTCAGATACTGGTGAAGAGGTGCAGGATTGGTGGGTGCTGTTCCGTGATCTCACCATCAAAGGAGTAGGGAGGGAGGGGAGAACAGAACCCAGTTGCATCTGGGCAAGACTGCTGGGGGGAAGGCTGCCTCCACCTCATGGAACAGTGAAGAAGTGAATTAGGGGTGTGTCTATACCACACTTAGTTGTCATTGCAACCCCTTGGGACTTACACCTGAATTAACTTTAACCTCACTTAACTGGGAGCAGTTGGGTTGCTAAGTGCCCAATGCCTTGCTCGAAGCAGCATCTACAGGCTTGAGCCGCTTCACCCCCTGTGGTGGTGCAGCACTCGAGCTAGCTAGATTTGGGGATTGACTTGTAATTGCCACACAGATACGCCTTCTCCTTCCAGAGGAAAGTGTAAGGGACTGAGATAACTAGATTTCTAGTGCCTCCTCTGCCAAAGTTCGAGGAAATGATGGGGGGTAATGCATGATCACAGAATCAAAGGTGTTTTGCTGGAGGCCTTCTCTGCTGATGCCACATAACTGGGTGGCTCAGTTTGAGAAGTTTATAAATGTTACGAGATCAAAAGGGAATTCAGCCATAACTTTCACTTTTCTTAGCCATTTACTCTGAGTAATGTTTTTAAATTTTTAATTTACAAATGTTTTTAAAAGAAAGAAATGAATGGTTTAAATTTTCCCTGTTAAATGTTGGTGAAAGTATTACAGCTCTCATTGACGTCAGTGACATGATATTACCAGTTTGTTCTCTGCCACATCTTACAGAGGAGTAAACTGGTAAGTATATATTATATATATTTATATATAATGTAAATATATTGACTTGTTACACCTATAATATGTTGAAATTGGTTTTTAAAAGGTGATGTAAATAGTGGTTTCCTTAATGAAAAATACATATTTTGTATTGTTCTAATGCAAAGGAAAAAAACCTTTTAATCTTTTTTGTTATGTATATTCCATGTATAAGTGTAAATATGATCACATAGGTTTAAAAACTTTTGCATGTATGTATACAGTTGCAAGTCTGGAAGAATGTATAGAAAAATACTTTTATTTAAAGTTGTGATTACCTGCTGCATGAAAAGTGCATGGGGGACCCTGTGCATCTGTGCGTTGGCAAAAAAAAAAAAAAATGTCTTAACAAGTCAGGTCAGTTCAAAACACAACAGTATTCCACTTCTGGACATGACTTCTGCTGTGGTATTTTAGCTTTGTGAGAGAATGTGCTTCAAATCAAAAGGGTCTGGGGAAAAAAAAAATGCAAAACTACTTTTAAAACATGAAGTACTTGTACAACTATAATCAGTCATGTAAGTTCAGGACTCCATTTTACATAATTAAAATATTGTACCAGGACTATTCCATCCCTGTAAAACAAAGGAATATTGATTTTCATTGCCATACATAAGAATTCGGGATTTTACCACAACCAATTTTATTGTGATGTGTCTTCAGTAATTTATCTAACTGGTCTCATTTTTTTTATTAGAAATTAATTTCCTCATGTGATGTCACAAAACTGTACATACTGCAGTGTGAAGTTTTTTTAAATCTTTCAGTGTTTACTTCCTGCAGAAGATTTGAATAAATGAGAAAAATGCATTGTCTTGATGGTTTTTAAATCTGTTTTATTTCATGTGTACTTTCTATTATTGGAGGGTTAACGGGCTCTTTGCATCAGTGCAATTAATACAAATTTCTGACAACAAAAATATCTCAAGGAACTTGGGGACACACAGCCTTCAACAAGGCTACTGACTGGAAACAGAGAGTCGTGGAGCTGGAAGTAAAACAATCTAAATCAGATTAGCAGCTTTACTTCACAAAGCACTGTATTATGTTTTATTCACATACCCTTCTGCTTATTAACTTGAAATCAGTGACCATAAACTGAAAACCTCTAAATGGGAATTTTCATGTGAAAATAATTTTAAACAAATGTTGAAACATTTTTCAGGGCCCCTGTGCAGGGCAGGAAAGGTGTTTTCTCCTACTAAAGTCTACTTTAGTCCATATAACAAAGAGGACTTCTTAGTTGTATTCGATTTAAGTTCTTAAGCAAACGCGTAGAAGAGTGAACACAGCTAGCTGTGAAGACTGTACAAAGATTTAACACTGCACTTGCATCATGTTTTGCAGCTTTTAAGTTCGCTTATGACATTAGTGCAAGCGGTGGATTGCGATGTTAGTGCCAGTGCTATTTCTTCAGAGCATTTTTGTTCCAAGATGTACAGGTACACTGTGCCTGGAGCTGTACAGTTGCAAGCAAGCACTTGGGTCATGACTATCTTGGGTAACAGTAACAGCTATTTTCATGAATTGTATGTTTTCTGATCTCTTAGCAATAAATATGCATGCATGAGGTTCTTTGGAAGCTTTTTGGAAAGCATAAATGATAATCCTTGAAGTTAATTTAAAAACAGTAATTCCAACTCCACAGATCTCAGCTAGGGCTTCATGAAGTATATAGCTGAGCATTTTAATTGTTTGGTATCCTAAATGGAATAGGACTGGGATACTGTCTTTGGATATGACATCTTAAAGTATGTATATAATGCCAGCAGTGATACTCAGCTGTGCTTCAGAGGGAAAAGACTTTTTACCAGCTTCTGCGTAGACTCTTCTGTCTGTAAGTAGACTTCCCCTCATTTGAGGGATGAATGGCTAAGCCAAAATACAGCCACATGAAAAAGCAATATGCCAAAGGAGCCAATCTAGTCTAATGGCAATGCAGCTTGGAAATAATTTCTGAAATACATGCTTCCTCACTGACTTGGTTCTTTTGGTTTGATTCTACCCACTGAGCAAAACCCAACGGTATGCCTTTATTTCTCAAGTGGTGATGCACTAGGACAGTTCCTTGGAGCACCTGAATGTCATTGATTTTTCTTTTATTAGAGGGAGTTCAGGCTCTTGTAACTTCACTATATTTATTCTATTTATTTTGCTGTAACACCAAGTAAAACTTGCTTTGTGTCTACCAGAGCAAACAGGCCTGTGGACTTGAGCGTATGGTATGCTTAAAAGCCTGTGGAGTGACAAGGTTGTTAAACGGGTGTAAATATTCTGACAAATATTTCACTCCGAATGAACATTAATAATATTTGCTTAGTGTTTGATAATAAACTCGCTCTAAAATGCCTCAAAGCGCCAGTGAATTCTTTACAGACAGACCTGTGGTCATGTGGAATCTTCTTGATCTTCAGTTTGTTCCTCACAAAATGAAAGAAGCATGTGATGTTGATGATTTTTCACAAAACAGCCGCTGGATAAAGAAATTTTCTGCTTCAGTGATTTCAAAATGTGGGGAAAAAAAATACAGATTGTGTTCATGGGACTTGGCAGCCCAATCTTATGCTCCTCAATGAAATTAACTCTAGCATTGTGGGCATCAAGGACAGATGTGGCCTCTGATAGATCATTTACAGGCCTGTGCATTGTGGAAGCCTTTATCAGAGTAGAAAAACTTGTTGCAGTAATACAAACACATCTACGCATAAGAAAAATAAAGCAAATTATTGACTGTAAACTTCGTCAAGAAAAATGTGATTTTGAAACTGAAGAATACGATGACAATGTTTATGACACAGCTTGGCACATTAGAGATGTGTAATGCACCCATGGGAATGCCTGTGGGGACTTGATATGATCCTCAAGCAGGGGCTAGGACACGCAGGTAATAATTGTTGATATTTTTATTTCCTTTTGATTGTCAGAGTGACTCAAAGGGAGCCATGGCACAAACTTGGGGCATGAAAATTCTCTCTGCTGGTAAATATCAGTGCTGCTAATGAAAGAGCATATGCTGATCCGAGCTCACAGCAGCCCACTTTGATTTGGCTGTTTACGGACTGCTTGCTTGTAATGAATAAAGAGATTTGTCACTATTTCCAGATTAATTTTCTGATTAAACTACTCAGAGTTTAACTGAATGCAAAAGGAACATTATTGACTTGTGACTGTGCCAGTTAGATAAGCTTGATGCCTGCCTCTGCAATTAAACTCAGCATATGCCTTCAGTGCATCGTGGTGTGTTGGGGAGAGATGGAGAAATTACTGTCCCCTTTCACACTATTAGACGATCCTGAGTCTCTTTGCCCAGTCTGGTTTGGTGAGGTGGGGATATTTTCTCACTAAATGGGAGGCAAACTGGGCTGTTCGTAAGTTAGTGTGGGCCCTCTGGCCCTAGTCTTTACTGAAGCTGGTGTTGACTTCTGCGTGCTCAGAAATTCAGTACAGACCTCAAAGGTGACTTCTGAAAATGAGTTGTGGGTAGCCGCTGAGATATAGATACATCCAATTTGTTGCTGTTGTGTATTAAATTTGCCTGTATACACCTTTGTAACTCCAGCAAGATGTCATCATTTTCAGAGTTCTGCCTGACTAGAACCCATGCCCAAATCTCATCACTGGTACCAAGAGAGAGATGAAATCCAGGCATGTTTTGGAGTTGAATGGCCTGACACTCAGTCCTTTGTATGCCATGACTTGAGAAGAGGTTCTGTGGAAGATGAAAGGAAGTTCCTCTAATACCTCTGTTAGCTGTTAAATTGTGCAATTTTTTTCTGAATGTGTTAATTCACATTTGACTCTGAAAGAAACCCCTGGTTTTTGTTAAAGAAACTTACGTGACTCTCATGTGCCTTACAAATGGCTCAGCATGTGATTCGCCTTTGGTCATGCAGGAAGCCTGTGTTCCTTCACTTGTTACGCGCTGCCCCTGTGCTCGTATGTATCTGCGTGCCTGTCCTTTGTGTTCGCTCTGGCAAACCAGCAACTTGAGGGTGTTACCTCTTGGGCTGCACTTAATTTAAGGGGAGGTGAAAGAAAGGGAGGGAAGGAGAATCTTAAGGTAGCAAGCTACAAAGATACTTTTCTCAAGTGTCTTTTACTTTTTAATCCCACCTCATTTTCCTCTGTTCAACATGGTCACAGGGAGAAAGTCTTCATTAGCATCTGCAGCAAGATTAGATACATCCAGGAAACAAACACCTCATGCAGCTATTAATGTCACAGGTAATGTAGTAACTAACTATAGTTCAGTATCGCTGCTTAAATCTCAGAGTGTTACTGATGCAAGTTTACTTGCCTCCTAGACCAAAATGAAAAGAAGCCTTACATTACATTATGCAGAAGTACCAAGAGCTGGTTGGTCTGCCTGTAAATATGCTTGAAAATCTGAAAGGAATTAGTTTAGCTAATCCTTGCATGTAGTCATGTGTCCATCTCTGGTGTGAGCAACTGCTAACTTATGCTATTTTTCCCCTTCCTCTTTCCTATTACTTTGAGTCCTTTCATTTCATTTTTAAACTATATGGGAGCCCAGTCATCACCCATGAAGGGCAGAGGAGGCAAAAAAAAAGTGTATATTTTTAGACAAAAAACTGCTTTGAAATAGGTATTTGCCTAAGGTACTATGTTATGTATTAACTGTATTGAATGCTGCATCTTGGACTCTCCTACTTAAAGTATTCACCCAAGGCATTGTATAGTGCCTGCATACTGAGAAGAAAAGTGATCATAGAATCATAGAATGGTTTGGGTTGGAAGGGACCTTAAAGATCACCTAGTTCCAACCCCCCTGCCATGGGCAGGGACACCTTCCACTAGACCACGTTGCTCAAAGCCCCATCCAACCTGGCCTTGAACACTTCCAGGGATGGGGCATCCACAACCTCTCTGGGCAACCTGTTCCAGTGCCTCACCACCCCCACTCACAGTGAAGAACTTCTTCCTTGCATCTAATCTAAATCTACCCTCTTTCAGTTTAAAGCCATTACCCCTTGTCCTATCACTACATGTCCTGGTAAAAAGTCCCTTTCCAGCTTTCTTGTAGGCCCTCGTTAAGTACTGGAAGGCTGCTATGAAGTGTTCCCAGGGCCTACTCTACTCCAGGCTGAACCACCCCACCCCTCTCAGCCTCTCTTCATAGGAGAGGTTCTCCAGCCCTCTGATCATCTTCGTGGCCCTCCCCTGGACTTGCTTGAGCAGGTCTATGTCCTTCTTATGTTGGGGGCTGCTAGAGCTGAATGCAGTACTCCAGGTGGGGTCTCACGAGAGTGGAGCAGAGGGGGAGAATCGCCTCCCTCGACCTGCTAGTCACGCTTCTTTTGGTGCAGCCTAGAATGCAGTTGGCTTTCTGGGCTGCGAACGCACATTGCTGGCTCATACTCAGTTTTTTATCCACTAATACCTGCAAGTCCTTCTTCTCAGGGCTGCTTTCAATCCACTCTTCGCCCAGCCTGTATTTGTGCTTGGGATTGCCTTGACCCACATGCAGGACCTTGCACTTGGCCTTGTTGAACTTCACAAGGTTCGCACAGGCCTACTTCTCAAACCTGTCAAGGTCCCTCTGGATGACATCCCTTCCCTCCAGCATGTTGACTGCCTCACACAGCTCAAGAGTTGTCAGCAAACTTGAGAGTGCACTCAATCCCACTGTCCATGTCACCAACAAAGATGCTAAGCAGTGCTGATTCCAATACCGACCGCTGAGGAGCGCCACTCATCACTGCTCTCTGCTTGGACATCGAGCCATTGACCTCAACTCTGAGTGTGACCATCAAGCCAATTCTTTATCCACCAAGTGGTCCACCCGTCAAATCCATGTCTCTTCCATTTAGTGACAAGGATGTTGTGCGGGACAGTGTCATATGCTTTGCACAAGTCCAGGTAGATGATCTAACAGCACCTACCCCCAGTGTCTATTTTAGAATGCTGCTTACTGTGGCAGAAAGAAGAAAATCACAAAGCCTTTTTTCCCCCCAAAATTGCTATTTAATGGCTTTTAAAAGTGACTCAGAATAGAAGGTGCATGTCCAAGGACAGAGTAAGAGAAGGAAAATGAGAGAGGGATTTTTTTTTTTTTTATGTGTCCTCAGCATGGTCCAGCTGGCAGCCTGTTGCCTGCTCCCATTCTGTCCCACCACCTGTTTCCCAGAGGGAACACACAATGGTGGTGCAGGCAGTGGTGGCTTCCCAGGGGACCAAATGCTGCCATTGGCATGATATCTGACGCAGAGGGGTGGGAGCTGGTGGCCGCTGCTCTCACCGTGAACAGTGGCAGCTGCTTATAGAGGAAGAGAAGGCACTGAAATCCCCTGCTGAAAATGTTAACAGCCCAAAGAATCATCCTGTATTTTTGCATGGCATAGATTTGCAGTTACTAATTTAGAAGCGGAAGGAATAATTGTCTAGTAGCAGACAGCAGCTATTGTATGAATACATCCCACTCTTTAGCATAGAAGGTCTAATGATAAAGCTAGTCACATTAAAAAAAGACTTTTTTTATATCCAGTGGCTTCAACAGATTTTTTCATTGTTTTCCCGCATCTGCATAGCACTTGCAAACTTGGTTCACTTTAATAAGAAAGGTCTTATTCCGGTTTTCCTGTTGTCTTTCTCTCTTTTACATAAACATTTATATTGTGCTTACACTAAAACAACATGGCTTGCTATCCCTTGTTTGTTTTCAAACTGTCTGTAACAGTACAATTCTTCCTGCGAAACGTCTCCCGACAGTACCAGGAATCTCCTGCATGGAACAGAAGTCTCCTCTGACCCGGTCTAACTGCTGTGCCTCACTGCTGGGATGCCTGGAGCGGTAAGTGGTAGTGTTAGTGATATGAGATACTGAGCCCTGTACGAATTTCTGCCTAGTTCGGTTTTTGTATCTCCCAGTCTGGATCAAGGGGATACAGAAATTTTTTGGCAGTAGGTAGAGCATGGGCTGCAGAAGTAGCAGCCAGGTTCCAGACATCTACTATATTCATGTTAGCCTGCATTAATGGTGCAGCTGTGCTGGTGTCACCCTTTGAGCATGTGCCCAGTTGGCCCAAAACAAACATGATTATGCTGGAGCTGAGACAGTGCTGTCTATGTGGAACGTGGCTGCCTGTGGCGTGGAGCCCTGTGCTTTGCAGGAAAGTAGAGGATTCAGCATATGATATGAAGCTCTTGACAGCTGTAGAAACATCTGTAGGGCAAGGTAGTGCTCCTTGGTTTTGAGGAGCCATGCTGGATGCTTGGGGTTTGCTCTCCTTCTCTGCTTGATGCACTCACTGCTTTGCACGTAGTTTTCTGGACTGGGAACCAGGAGCAGAAGAATCAGATGAATGAGAACAGCACTCCCAGGGTTAAATCCAGTTCCTGGAGTGAGGAAACACATCAGACAGCAGTGGAAGTAGAGATGTCTCTGCCCAGAAAGTATTGAGGCCAAGAGACAGTTACAATAGATTGGTCAAAGGAGGAGTGCTTGGAAAGATGCTCTATGTCTTTTCTACCCAGTACGCAAATTTCTAGTGTTACTTGGGACCTGGCAGGGATTAAAAGAGGCACTAAAAAGGGGCAATAAAATGGAGCCCTACTGGCCACAGCTCCTACTGCTGCTCAGCGGGGTAGGGGGGGATACACAGTGGCCAGCTGGGTAGATTTTAGCACCCTGAGCCTGGAGGGAATGACGACTGGCTTGGGCTTGCTGAACGAGTCCAGGAGAAGAAAAAGATGCAGAACAGGACCTCAGGAGGAGTATTGTGGTACCAGAATGCCTTGCTTTAGCATCTGAACAAACAAGGTCAGTTTACAGAGCCAAAACTATAAAGCTCCTGTAAAAGCAAAATTTCCTGTTTGCTGTTTTCTTTTTCCATAGCAGAAGTTACAGCTGCTACATCATCACTGTTTACTCAAGTTCAGCAGCAATCGCTGCAGTTTTCCTGCTGTGAGCAAGTGTTGCTGTTGCCACAGCATCTATATACAGCATAGATGAGATCTGTATTACTATCAGGTGGTGTCTGCAGCCTGTCATGACTGGCTGTGTTTCCTACCACCGTACTCACCAGGAGAAGAGGGATGGTCCCCAGATTATGATTGAGGAACCCCAGGTTTGCACTGTGGTTGACAGTGGGGTTTCATGAGATTTCAGGTAGGTCATATGGCCATACTGCATGTCAGGATTTTTTTTGTTGTTTTAAGGAGACTTCAATGCTAGTAGACTGTCAACTGCACAGGTACATGAGATGATAGACAAGAAAGTATCAAGTTTTGGTGTGTTAAAATGCACAGCATGTGGTTTGGCCTTCCTATTTAGAGCACCTAAATGTGAAGATTCCCATTGGATGGTAAAATCCCCAGAGATGATGGAACTGCTATGATCTGTAACCTGTCTGCTAGAAATGTCTTTGCAAGTGACAGATCACAAAGATAAACTGCACAACTCTGGTCCCTTTTGCTTCCCATCTGCGTCGGTTATTTAAATCACACTCTGTAACCCTGGCCCTGCTTTGGTCATCTCACCTGGGACCTTTGAGTCAAACCAGGTTAAAATGTACTTGCAAGAGAAACATTCTGGAATTATAACTCACTCACAGTGTGTTAAATGAGCAAGTTTAAAAGCCAGTGAGGGTGAAGAAAATGAAAGAAGGGTTTCTGAAGCCAGAGAGTAACCGAAGTGGAAGCAGGGCACCGGCTATGATTTGTACCTGAAACCTGTGAAAGCTGACCCCAGGCTTGCAATTGTATAGCAGGTCTAACCCATAATAGGCTTGGACAAATAAATAAGACCTTGCAGAAGTGAAAGTGCCTTACTGCAACTGTGCCTGCGGGAGCCTGATGACAGTGATTTTCTCAGCCAGGCTACACCTCACTGTGTTTTCCTCAACATAAAGCTCTTTCACGTAGGCTTAGTTCCAGTGTTCAAGATTTCAGTACATTTTTAGCATGTTGTTTGTTTATCATCTGCCATATATTTCTTGTATTAACAGCAGGGCAAGTTAAACATCGGATCTCATGTCTAAAATAGCCTTTCTTGATGAACACAAACAAGCAGTGCTTTTATACTCCCTGATTAGGCTTTTGGGAGGGAAGGGGAACTTTTCTAGGAAGAGTAAAAAAGTGGAAAATCTTTAAAGCTGATTGTGTCTCCAGCTAATTAAAATGCTTGGATTTATGTGCAAAATAAGGAATTTTGGTGTGGGGGAATTATTTTAGCATTTCTTTCTGTGGAGAGAAATGTGAATGAGCATGCATACATAAACACATGCGGAAGATGGGTACAATGACTCATGAAGACAAAAGAAAAATTAAGAAAGCTGACAATGCAAGGGCTGATATTTAAAACAGTAGGGGTATATAGTGAGCATTCTTGTAGAGTAACCATTATTTATTAAGTAGAGACAGAGTGAGTGGAGCTGTACAAAAATATAATGAGACATGCTTCAAGGAATTTGCAGCCTATTACAAAGTCAGAAAAAACACTGCAGGCACATAAAGTACATTAAGTGCTGGTACAAGTTAGCAGTAGTGAAGGAATCTGGCTGAGATCATTGTTGAAAAGTATTGTGAAAGGAGTAAGTCTGGAGGAGAGGAGAGAGGAAAGTCATCTGAGGTGAAATTCTTTGGAAGATTTAAGTGAACCTGGCACTGGTTCCTCTGCGTGGGGTGGATTTTATCCTTGATGCTAGGGAAGTATGGCTTCCCATTTGAAGAAGCTGTTGGGGAGAGGAGGAGAAAAGGGGAGCAGGTTGAACTGGTGGGAAAGGCTTTCCAGTGGGACGGGAAGGCAACTTTTAAAGGCAATGAGGGGAAGATGAGAGCAGGAAAGGGAAGAGGGAAAAATTTGGGTCTGTGGAACTACAAAGTAACAACTGAGCTTGATTTGGAGCTAGTCAAGAAACGCTGTTTACAGATGGTGCTGAGGTGATTTTCAGGAGTTGAGTCAAGCCAGAGCATTCAGTATCTAATGAAACGTAGAAAAATTGTAAATAAAACAAGAGTAGAGGAGAAGAAAGATTTATGTAATTGATAAATTCACTATTGAGACATTGGTATTCCTTATTTTGGGAGGGAGGGTGTTGTTTCTTAACTTGAAATAAGAATGATTATCTATGGCCTGTGTTGTGGAGAAGATCCGAAAAGGGGCCTGTCACTATGCAGTTCCCCAGTGATCCTTTAAAAAAACTTCCATAAACCCAGGAATAAGTATGAGGAAAAAAAATTAAGATCAAAAATGGGTTGAGAAAGAAGTTACTTATTAAATCACCCAGAGAGGAAAAAAAGTGCCAGAAAACTTAACACATTAAGAAATCTAAAATAGGCATTGAGGTATTTGGCTGAAAGCTCTGATGTTCTTGGAAATGCTGCTGGTGCCCACGCCAACACATTTACAGCTAGTGTGTGTATGTCTGCACAGCCACAGCAGTAGAGCAGTGCTGGGCTATGCAGACATGCTCTCGGGGCTTTGCTTGAGACTGGCCTTGAGATTTTATCACAGAAGTGAAGTGTCATCTGGATCTGAAAAAATGAGCAGTAGTGAGGTAAAAACAGGAAAGGCTATATGGAGAGAGCTGACTCCAAGTCCCTGGGTGCTCCCTTTGTTTATACTTAGTTGCTCTTAACTAGCACGGAAGTCTAGTCTGGTGTGTGGGTGGTACCCACGCTGCAACCTAAGGCTAGTCTTTGCTTAGTTAAAGGTTAGTGCTGACAATACCATCATATCACTGCAAGCTGAAAAAAATGCAATGGGACTGCCTAGTAGTGAATTTTAGGGAATTTGCCTGATTTCTGCTTGCAATGGACAAGAAAATAACAAATTATGGCCGATACAGCATAGCTATTGGGAAGGTTTCAAACCAGCCATAGTTTTATACAGAGTTTAATGAAGTAGATTACCTTACCTCCTCTACAAATTGTAAAAGAACCTACCCACACCTTCTCTTACCACATAATATTACTGTGTGCTCACTGGGACTGCACACATGCAGTGGAGCCAAGCAGCTACAGGTAGCAGATGAGCCCAGTTGTTCTGTATAGAAAAGCATGGAGAGAAGGGGACTTTCTTCCAAGTCTTCAGATCATAAATTTCAGGAAGGAATTCTTTGTCTTTTAAAATGACCCAAAACCATCTTCTGGCCTTGGATCTGTTAAGCTATGAATACCTAGGCTTTGCTGTTCCACTATGAAAACAAGGCAGGCTTGTTTCTTTTGGGTGTGATCTTTGGCTCTCTTTTGATGTAACTTGAGTGTTGGTAACACCTCATCTCTGCAGACTGACCTTGCTTACCTTTTTTATGGAGAACATTGAGACTTAGACTAAACAACAGTGCACTTAGATATAAATTTAGGTAAACTGCACGTTGTTCCCCAGGTATCTGACTATGCATTTGGGGGGATTTGCCATTATCTTCAGTTTCTGCATTCCTCACCTCCTTGATTCTGAGCAGGGTTTCTGGAATACATGGCCTCCTGCATTTACTTCATAACAGTGCAGACACTTCTAAGTCAGTGAATGCAACTATCCTGACAAAAAATTTGTTTTTTCCAGCTGTCTTTTCCAGGGATGCTCAAGAATCCCTATGGCCTAGTAGAAAAATGTCTGCTGTTGAGAGACAGTCTCTAAAGATTATTCGGGTACCACGAGTAAAAGATGCAGGAATGCTTGATGAAATGAAAGAAATATTTTGAAACAATTTAGATTTAATTGGGTACCAGATGACTTTTTACCTTTTTAGCATGTTAATGTGAATATACCTTCTGTCTGTTTCCTCAGCAAAATCTGTTTAGAACAGTGTGTGCAGATCTGGAAACAGAAACTTGCACTTTGGGAAAAAAAATGCATCTGTGGACTGCTGCCCCTGCCAGATTACAGGAGTTTATTACTCTTAGGGGAAAGCTTAATAGTCTGTTAATTGAGAAGACAGAAAAACTTTTACACTTGGCTGCACACTATTATTAGGAGCATAGCAATAAAGGGAGCAAACCTTAGCCTACATATTCAAGTAAAATTTTGCAAAATAAGTTTAACAAGGTAGTGATAGATTATCTGTGCTACAGCGTGCGTGGTTCTCTGCAGAGCACAAAAGGGCTAATAGTAATAAAAGCATTGATTACAGACAGGGATTCTGCTGATTTTTATTATTACCGTGGACAAGGTGCAGTTGCCTAAGCAAGCCACATGTTTTGTCAATGTTGTGTGAGGTCCAACACTGTGAGAAGAACTGGGGTGTTTCTGGTGCTTCTGACTTAATCCACAGGTTTCAGACTTGCTACTCTGTAATACCACAAAGGTGTGGAGAGGGGCCTAGCTTACAGAAAATTACCAACTTTTCTGAAATCTCACCACTTTTTAAACTTTGGATCCAGACTACTAGATCAGAGTGAACACAAAAGTTCCTTGAAGGTACAGAACAGTTTGTTCCAAGGTTTTGCTCACTTTGTATGCAGGCAAAACTGCTGCTTTTCAGCGTGTGATCTGATGGTACTGTGGTTCACACATAGTAGCACTGGTACCATGACAACTCCAAACTCAGCCATGCTTGTGAATTTCAATCTCAGCTCCCTGTGCCAGCCCCATATTTTATAATTCCCATGTTTTGGGTTGGTTTGGTTTTTTTTAAATGGTACAGTGGCACTCTGAGTTGCTTTTAAGATTTTAATGCAAGTTGTTACTGCCCCAACTTAAACAGAGAAAAGCACACTTAACATTAAACTTGCAAACACTTCTGGGTCTTACATTTTTATACCTAAGTAAATTACGGCTCTGTAAACAAGAAATGATTTGATAAACTCTATTGTGACTGATTCTTATCGACTTAAAGGAAGTCAGGCATGCAACTGTGCTGCCAGTATGAAGTCTATGAAATTTAGATCTCAGGCATGCTTGTGAGTAGCTCCTGGCACTTGCACGTGGCTTTGCCTGGGCAGCTGCCTGAGCCCACATCTCCATTCCAGGGAGCCACAGAGGTCTTTTGCAAAAGAAACTGTGTGCTTTTGAATCTGCATATCTAAATCCAGTACTTTTCCAATCGATCTGTGTTATACACCATTTGGGAGAAGATTATTTTAAAGCAATGTTTAGAGCGTCTGCACTGGGGAACATAGAGAGCGTGCAAGTGTTGCAAAGCAGGGGTAGTATTTCTTTTTATGTTTGTACGTTTCTTGTCACTGTGATTTAGAGATGCTATCACAGGTTTTAAAAAAGTTCTTTTTTTCACCCAGCAGTGTACGTTAACTTCAGTAAAAATACTCTTGTCCTGTCCTTTGGGTATCTCCTATGGGAGAGAAACTCACCCTCTAGGGGTACTTACGCTAACACACGAGACATACACCAATCTTTCCCCCAGATTCGAACAACACCTGTGTTTTAATCAGACCATCATCTGTTTTTATAGACCAGCAATTGGTTCCAGTGCAGAGGGCAGAGCCAGAGGAAGGCACAGCACCAGGGTCTGTCTCCTTGTTGGGGAGAGCCCGCAGCCAGCCAGACCCCTGCCCCACGCGGCCCTTTTGGGAAACCAGGTTTCCGAGGGAGTGGTGGGCAAGGATTCATAATGTACATATTTTTAAAACTTTGTGGTTTGCTCAAGAAACTTCTACTTATGCTCCTATTTAAAAAAAAAAAAAAAATCAGGGCTGCTGTGCAGGAAGGGCTTGCATCTGGTGTGATGTGACAGCTATGCTGTTAGGAGCTTTTGGTGGCTGACATGCCAGAGCTGACAAGGGTTTTAGCAGGAGGGGGGTTTTAAGTAAAAAAAACTTACTAACTCCTACTTCTGCAAGCACGCAGCTGTAGCTTGAAGCACAGGAGCCATCTCTGTTGCTGTACCATATTTGTCTTGACCATCAGGTTACGTGCCTGGTTGAGCCCTTGCTGCTGCTAAGTTTCCAGTGTTTTCTTCTGTGAAGTTGTTCGTTTAAAAATACATACAATGAGGGCCGTTGGTGTAGGTGACGGCTTCCCAGGAGGCGGGCGCAGCATCTGTGAGGGCAGGGCCCTGCTGACCCCACTGCACCATCCCTGTCAGGTCGGGCAGCAGGTGGTGGCACCACGGCGGGCCTGTCACTGTCCCTGCCTCCCTCATGGCAGGGCCCATCCAGCCCCATGGTGGCCATGGGGGCTGGGGCTGCCTCCAGGCCACTCCTGCTCCCTGTGGAGGCGGTGGGACGGTGAGGCCCTGCTATGCCTTGCCGGAGTGGGTGGGCTCAGGCCATGAGGCCGTGTCCTCAGCATCCCTGTGCCATGGCAGGAGCAGGGAAAAATAATGTGTGTCAAGCTCTCAGATGAGGCACTTTCCCTGTTCAGGAGGAGCAGAGGGCAGGGGCCGAGGCAGTGCATTTAGTGGTGGTATCCAAGAGCCCTGGAAGATGCGTGGAATTTGTTTGCAAGACATGCACCATCCACTGATGTATTTTTGTAAATCCCAAAAAGGATGGGGGGGAGGTGGAGGGCAGGATGGCACACACAAAAGAAAAACTCAACCCCAAGATGAAGAAGAGGAACTTTTCAAACCTTTCTTTCAAACACATTTTCACATTTTTAAAAAAATGCAGCAGATCTATTTTGTCTCATGACGAGTACTGACTAGCCTGAAGTCTCCTGATACAAATTCTGTCAGTTCTGCCAAGAGCTGAGATTATTTTGGGCTCGTCCAGATCATGTCAAACCCGTTCGCACCCTCTTACCCTGGCACCAGATGTACTGATGTACTGCTCCAGCTGGGTCATGCTGCTGCTCCGACCAGTACAGATATGATGCAGACACAAAAATCAAACTAGTGCCCAGCGTGGGAACATGCTGCAGCCAGTGTTTCCTCCCAAGTCCTCCTGTCCTGGGAGGCTCACCATGCCACTCCACGAGAGAGGGCTTCTTGGGGCCAGAGCTTGCAGGGGCACTTCGGGATTGCTCAGAAAGGAGGAGACGGGGCTTGAGGAGAGCGGCTATGCTGATGGCAACTCTCCTCCACCAATGACTCAATAAAATCTCACAGCCAGCTGAATCACCACCGACACTGTGTCTTTAGGTCTTGCTAGGACAAAGTTGATTACTGCGGCTAGTATGGCAGCTCTACTGTGCCCAGACCTACAAGCTACTTAACAGAGTCAAGGTAGTCTAAGGAAATGTGATGACTGCTAGAGCTGCCACAGAGAAATTTGGAGTAAGACACTAGCGAAATACAGGAGACAGTGCACAAGCTGATACTGGCTTCCTGACCAAGGGTTTCACAGCCCCTTTCTCTCTGAGAGTGAGATCTGCTGTGTGTAGAGAAATGGCAATCCAGCCAGTCATCAGTGTCACCAGGTAGGGAGGAATCTCAGCCACTCCACAAACCAAGTGAGTGACAAGAGACTGAAATGTGCCCAACGAAGGGAGAGGAAGTTTCTGTGTCTGAAACTGCTGTTCTTTTTTCACATTGGTGAAACTCAAGTCTGCACAACTACGTCTGCAGAGAAGCATGAAAATTCCTCACAAGAAAAACTTGTGATAACAGTTGGCGTGCTTCGCAGACCAGAGACACCGACAGACGGCTCTCAGGAAGTGAACGGGAGCACCGCACAAGAATATTAACATCTGCCCACCAGGAACGAAGCTCTGGGGCCACGTTTTCCAACAACTGAAATGAACTGATGAAGTTTGGGCAGCTGCCTTTGAATACGGAGCAGTCAAAGATTTGCATCTCCGTTCTGCAATTTGACAGCCCAATCATGTGTAACACTCCTGGTGGCTAATCTTTCCCCATACACTTGGTTTCCATTGCTGCAAACTGACTGGGTGCTCTGATAGCCTGCCAACTGTTGGGATTTTAAGGCAACAAACAAACAATTTGCAATTATTCTTTTCTGCATGTGCTTGTTTTAGTATGTTCAGATGTGGAAGTACTTAACTGCATAATACCCCAGATGGCTGAAGGCCTCTTGGGGATGAGAGCATGCATGGATGATATTGTCGCCTGGGACAGTGCTTCTTGTGTGCATTAGAAATGACTACAATTAGTAATGGAAATTTAGGACAGGAAACCACCTACCTAGAGACGAGAATGACTACAGATGGAGCCATGCACAATAATTCTGAAAACCAAGCAATATTTAACATTCAGATAAAATGAAGATAAGTCTGAAACTCAGCCACTCAAAAAGCAAGTTAAAGTAGGTCAGTGAGTTTAGACCCAGCACAGCAGTTTGAACAACTCAGAGAAAGTATCTGCATATTTTTCAAAACATGGGCACTGCCTAAAGCCATTGCTTTGCAGCAGATCCAGAAGTTGACCGAACATTGAAAAGTCTGATCCAAGACCTTCCAATGCTGCAATAACATAGAAAATGAGACTAAATCATCATCCTTTTTTAAGAAGCGTTCAGTCAGGGAAAAAATTTAAAAGGTTTAAGCTTCAGCTGACACGTGCCCTACTTCTCATATGAGCTTACTAGGAGCAGCAGTAGAAACACAACTCTGGGAGAGCAAGCCAAGCATGAAGTTTGGTTTCAGCCACCTTGGGGTTTGTGTGGTGCCACTGTACTTCCCTCCAGCTTGATCTTGCCCACCACTGGCTGCTTTGTAGCCAGGGCTGCCAAAAACCTCCCTGCACATGACAAGGTTGATTGAGTGTTAGTGTGGAGAAGAAAAGGTAGCAAGTATTCAGCTTCCCCTGGCAATGTAGGTTAGTAACATGGAGGTAATGCCTCTCTGAGATCCCAGCAGGCCACCCAGAAATGCAACAGGCTGGGGCAGTCCTATCAGAAACGCCTGTACTGGTCACCATTAGGAAAGCAGGCAGCAGAATCACTGTTTCCTCACATGGGTCCAGTGCTAGTAATAAAAATAGAGTTAATGTTAACTTGTTACTGGGGAAGAGCAGCAGCATTGGCCAATTACTGAGGCTTCTCCTTTTTTGTGTTGGTATTTCTTCTTTACTGAAAACTCAAAAAATTCTGCTTCTGGCATGCTGTTCCTCTGCAGGTTTTCAGCCCAAAACAAAAGAGTTGGTTTAAAAAAAACTAAAAAAAAAAAAGAAAACAAAAAAAAGAGAAAACCCAACCCAGAATAAAGTGACACCACATAGCTGGCTAGAATCCTTAATCTCTTTTGATAGCACAGGAAAGCTTGTACAGATTTTCACAGTGAATGACTCAGGTTGGTATTTAAATTTATTTGAGAAGAAATCAACCTAAAAATATAAGTGAAGACTGATGCAGTTTTCTAGGTTAGGTCTGCCTTATTTAGTGAGCCTCATTACATGTTCAATGACATAAAACCAGGTGGCAGTTGACACACTAAACCAGTCTAAACAGGTCACAGTCTGCTCCAGTGTCAATCATTTGCCTGGGGTCAGGAAGTAAAAGTAGGTCATGACTTCATTTCTAAAAACATCAGGTTGGTTTTTGTTCCTTGTTAGTTTTGTTCAACTCCCGATGTTGAAATACAGTGGTCACATGCATCCCATGTAAGTAGCTGAATCTGAGACTCTTCAGTAGGAAGCCACTGCACAGGTTTGCTGCTGCTCCTCAGTGTGCAGTGTCCACCCCTTCCTTTTTTGGCTGCTGAAAGGGTGGTTGTTTATTATCCCTCTTGCCTCAAGCAAAAATCATTTCAAATTTCACAGAACAGCTCTCTTAAACAGCTCACTCTATGTATGCCAAAGGTATATGTATTCATGAAACATCCTTACTGGGATAAAAGTCTTAGCTAATCAACTGGCATTACGATCTTTCATTTGCTGCAGCTCTGCTGATTTACATCAGCTGATTGATACCTCTGGTGCCTCTCTTTTCAGTTGGCAGGGTAATTACAATAATATACCTTTTTGCTAAAATAGAGTTTTCTGAAAATATATTGTATAGAGCAGCCAGCCAAAAGCTGACGCTGTGTGAAAAGAGAGCTTTTGTAAAACTGCATTTTATACGAAACAAAAGCACAGATTTATTTCAATGGACAGCGCTTAATTGTACAATCCTACCAGCTTCATTCCTTGGTTTCCTATCTCCAAGTATTTACTCCCTAGGAAAAAAATTAATATTCCTTGAAGTCTCAAAAACCAGAACACAGCATTTTACTTTCTTTTCACCTCCAATCCAGCTGTAAGGCCAGGAATTAAAGAGCAATGTTCTCCTTTTCAGTCCCACGTTAAAAGTTCAGTGAAAGCAGTGGTAGATCTGCAGAGAACTGGCCTGAGATTTTTCTACTGGGGCCATATTCCAGTCTGGGTTTTTTTTAGTATGCAGCACCATTTTTGCTGTGTGATACTTCATCATGTCAGTGATGCTTTCACCAGGTATTTTGGAGGCTTTAGTAATAAAAACATAGGCAACTGCTGAATCAAGTGAAAATTCATCACAATCCTTTTAGATAAGATGCTGAAGAACCCTTGATGCAAGTCTTTTGGTGATAAATTTCTATTGTGTATTAAATAAAATTACTTAGAATCATATTCCAGTTTTTAATTCCAGGCAGCTGTGTGGATCATCAACATTCCTAAAGGATCTGAGGTAAATTCAATTACTGAGAAATGTTTCACCTGGTATAGAAAAGTTGAGTGGTGTGCATTACATTATTAGATGTTTGTTTATTGATTTCTGAGGAGTTATCCTATTATAGGTTTTTAATCCTGCTAAAGACTGCCTCAAGTTTTTGAAAAACACTCTGGGTCTGAACAGCCATATTGAAGGAACGATTCATTTGGTCTTAGTGTGAGAAAAAAAAAAAAAATCAGCATTTTTAAATTTGTCACCAGTTGGAAACTAAGATTTAAATTTGACAAGGGTGAAATCTGGATTAAGTATTTTAGATGCACTTCTCAACGGAAAAGAGTGAACAAGCAGAAGAATTCTGAGAGACAGTTCATAGATGGAAAAAAATACTGCTGTTCAAATGTTAAGAGAGAAATTTGCTGGAAACTGAGATGGAAGCTTTGCAAACTCTGATAGGTACTGCAGCATAAACTGGATTTTAATGGTATCTTCCATTAATTGTTATCTTTATCACAATTCTGTGTGGATCAGTAAATTCAGTATAATATACTAAGAGTTCAGCTATATAAGCTGGTGCATTGGGGAAGTAGTTTTGTTCATGATTACAGAGTGATTTGAGAGGCCCCCCAACAAAAATGCCACACACTCTTGCTGTTACTAGGCAGGCCCACCTGGGTTGACTTCAGCAGATTTGCAGCTTCTATCGCATATAGAGGCACTAACTTCTTTCCCAAAATTGCTGTTGTTGAGAGGTGCGTGAGCTGTATCATGTATCTTGTGTCAGTACCCAGTTAGAGGCAGCTGCTTGCTGGGGTGGGCAGCAGGAGAGAAAGGGCTCTTCAGGTCGTAGGCTTCAACTGCGGCTGACAGAAAGTGGCTGAGTAAGGCCTCTGAGTTATGACTGTGAGTCTGGATGAGATGAGTCCTGTGCTGCGTACTCCTGATGCAGTTTTCATCGAGAATCACTGTGCATGGACTTTCCACAGGCAATATAAGTTATTACCAGGCCTCTTTTAAATAATTGCTTGTCACCTGCTGCAGAATGGGATACAACAGTACCATCTCCTCTTCTTCCCTGTTTCCAGCAAAAGAAACTCTCAGTCAAACCCAATACTACTTCTTTTAGCCACTCATGTGTTCTCTTTTCTTGTGGCTGGTTGAAAGTACACCTTCACACACTAGAGGCCAAACAAGAATGAATTCTCCAATTCCATAGGTCTGAATACAAGCCTGAGACTGAGCCATAAGCAGTTAAAAACAAGCCCCAACTCCCGGGACCAAAGAAAGAGACTTGTGCTTCACAGTTCTATAAATACATTCTGATTTTGCAAAGCAACATAGTACTAGCATTTGCCATTACCTGGTAAAATAAATAGATGGGATCTGTTTAAAAACAAAAAAGTACTTTTTAGACTTCTATATGATTCTGCAAAACATGATAAAGCTGGTTGTGGGAGTGTTTGGCAGGGACTGAAAACTAAAGTGAGATCGTTTTTCCAGTGGAATTGTTGATTACTCATTTTTCTTGTTTTCCTTTATAGGAACTTTTTCCAAGGTTATGTATTTTAGGACCGTAAGTGTAATTGTATCCTCAGAGCATATCAGTTCTGTTTATGTAGAGAGCGTCATGGCATGTGTCATATGAATTCACTGGTCAAATGCTATCTAATGCTGGTCTGCTTTAGTTCAGATTACCAGTAGTTTGTAAGTGTAAGACCATTATCTTTGTTTTCATTCAGTAGATATCTAAAACAGAGATCATCGAACCTTTTCCTCAGAGTTATCCTGCTGTTGACAGCAGAGGCTCCTTAGTGATAGAAGCAAAAAATGCTCTCTATTTTGAGTTTGTTGAAGGTCTACAGAAATTAGTACTGCTCTGTTGTAAGTTTTGGAATAATTGGAAAATAACCAGGAATCTTCTATTTACAGAAGCACATTTTCTAGAATAAAACTGAGAACTCTGCCTTATAACCACAGCTTAGCATCCAGAATTGAGAAATCAATGTAAGTTTTAATAAGGTCTTTAATGAAATTGAAGGTTTGTGTTAACAGATCGCCACAGCTTCTCAAAGTATCACAGCTGTATATGTTTTCAATAAAAAGTATTATTGGCTTGAATATAATGAAAGTATAAGAAGGAAAGATGTTTTAATGAAAAATCTATTTCTGACTTCAAAGAAACTTAGAAGAGGTAGAAAACATTAGGTCACTGATCGCTTTCTCCAGAGCCCTTAGAAGTCAATGGGAATTGCTGGATTGGATGAAATCAACCACAGCGAATGTGAAAGCTTGGTATGAAAATACCCTCATAAGCAAAGAGATATGATGTCTTATGGTTGTGGATGCCAGAAAATTACTTTCCATGGGGATTCTTAAAAACATTACTTTTTCAACAAAGAGATGTATAAAATATTTCATGCTATGCTTTATACCTATTTTCCAGGGTCCATGCTTTTAATTGCAGCCCACTGATTCAACCAAGAGTGAGGAATTCTAACATGTGTTCACACATTTCTCTCAAAGGTGTTAACTCTTCACATAACTAAGAAAATTATTAAGTTTTAAGTTACTTTTATGTATTCAGATAGTCTCCTGAAACTCATTATGGTTGTAGGCAAGTTACTGTAACTGCTATTGAGCCAGGTTGCTGTTTATTTCACTTCACGTTGTGTAAGACTTTGATTTCTAGAACTGGTTCAAATCTACATATTTTGATATAACCAGTAGTGAAATCTCCAATTAAGCAAAGAGGCTGAAATAACCAAGATTTACATTGATAGAGGAGTGTAGGAAAGTTTCCTTCTTGTAATGCTTGGCTGTAGTGATTTTTATTAACATTTTATTTCCCTGTTGTAGCCAGGCGATACTGGTTATCGACTGCACAATATAAATTAAACAGCAGCTGGTTGGCTCCCACATTATTCTGTAGGTGTCTTCAGTATAGCTATTTCAAAATTCAGCCTGGTATATCACTTTCCATATGTTTCACACTGAATTCTCAGGAGGAGAATGTCTGTCTTAGCCTAGATACTTCCAGTCACACCTTCCTGGTGTGGAAAGTTCTGGTTCATACTTTAATCACAAATGTACTTATTCTAGATCTCCACAACCATTGGCATTTGCTGTTGTTCTTCTAGCTGCCTGCCATTTGATTGCTGGCATTACCAATATGGGTGAAAATAAAAAAAAGATTTGGCCAAAAAAAAAAAAAAAAGGATTTACAACTATTTGAAAGATTCTATCAGAAGCAAGGTCATAGCAAAATACCTCAAGTAAGCCTGATAGTAGCAGCATGAAATATCCAGCAAGTATCCTGTGTACTAAGGGAAAATGCAATCTCATTTTTTTCTTTAAAAAACAAAAAGAAAAGAAAAAAAAAGAGATTTCTAGTGTCTACAGCTTACTCTTGCCCTGATTAGCCATAGATCTTACTAGACTCATTGGAGGTACCCAGTAAGATCTCATTTATCATGATTACAGGTGAAAGCTTAGAAAATGGAGGATTATAATAAGGTCAGCTGCAAAAGGCCAGAAGTACCTTCATGCTTCCCAGGCAGTGGGGTAGTGAGCCCTACTGTACAGGTGGTAGGGGCAAATACTTCCCATTTGCTGTGCAGTGTCAACACACTGATATATGCTGCTAAGCCTACAGGTTAAGGTTTCCTATTCAGCAGAATATGTAGTATAGCTGTGGCCGATATTTTCTCATGCTGTCTCATGCTTTTTGTGAACTTTGAAGACTATTCAGCTTAAGAGAGAAAGCCAATTATGAAACTTTTCCTGTAAGGGCATTTCTTTTTCCCAGAGTTACTTGTACTAAATGGCTCATTAGGGTGAAGAGGCAGTGGAGCCACAGCAGCTAATTTGCACAATGGTGAGTAAAGACTTTAATTGTTTCTTGTCTGGCTGAGGAGTCATAGAATCACAGAATGGTTTGGGTTGGAAGGGACCTTAAAGATCACCTAGTTCCAACCCCCCCTGCCATGGGCAGGGACACCTTCCACTAGACCAT
>VYZV01038102.1:70281-103852 GCA_013401275.1 Pandion haliaetus | reverse complement strand
GTGAGACCCCACCTGGAGTACTGCATTCAGCTCTAGCAGCCCCCAACATAAGAAGGACATGGACCTGCTCGGGCGAGTCCAGGGGAGGGCCACGAAGATGATCAGAGGGCTGGAGAACCTCTCCTATGAAGAGAGGCTGAGAGAGGTGGGGTGGTTCAGCCTGGAGCAGAGAAGGCTCTGGGAACACTTCATAGCAGCCTTCCAGTACTTAACGAGGGCCTACAAGAAAGCTGGAAAGGGACTTTTTTCCAGGACATGTAGTGATAGGACAAGGGGTAATGGCTTTAAACTGAAAGAGGGTAGATTTAGATTAGATGCAAGGAAGAAGTTCTTCACTGTGAGTGAGGGTGGTGAGGTACTGGAACAGGTTGCCCAGAGAGGTTGTGGATGCCCCATCCCTGGAAGTGTTCCAAGGCCAGGTTGGATGGGGCTTTGAGCAACATGGTCTAGTGGAAGGTGTCCCTGCCCATGGCAGGGGGGTTGGAACTAGGTGATCTTTAAGGTCCCTTCCAACCCAAACCATTCTGTGATTCTGTGTAGTAAAGCCAAAGTTGCATGGGATGTGTGAGCTCATTATGGGCTCTACTACACAGCTTTAAGATTAATATTTTGCTCTGTGGTATGCTAGCTGTAAAATTAGGATATTAGTTCCTACCTCCTTTAGTAAGCCTATTTAAGGTGAGATAAGTGTGAAGGGATAATTATACTTTATTATTATTATGATAACGCTGTTCTTTTTAATGTATGGTTTCATACAATACTTCCTAAAAATCTTATTGCTATGCCATTGAAGCATTCATTAGCCTTTTCCGTGTTAAACGATGATTTTTTTCATTTTTTACAAGACAACATGATTTTTCTGATGTAACTGTCTTTCTGGCTGGGGACTTTCAACCAATGCTGAACTGAAGGAGAGAGAATATGTTTCTTTTTCAGCATGATTTTCTTGGCAGGCACATGAAATGGATACAATCTGGAATTATGTAGAAGAGTTTTAGTGTGGAATTAATTTTCTTTTTATTTGGCTATCTAAAAGTTTGCCATCCAGTCGAGGTTAATTGTGTAGCTAAATATTTTCTAGTGACTACCTAAGTCAGCTGTCAGTCTTCCTCATAGTCTGGTTATTCTTTTTAACTCTGCTGTAGAAAAACTTTTGTCAATCCAGTATAATGCATATTTTCACGTATGAGAAGCAATGAGCTTTCTGTTGCAGAGTTGTGATTTTTTTTTAACCTGGGTGTACAAGTTTCTGTATTTAAAAAATGTAAGTGTACTTGGAGGTAGTAGCAATATTTTATCACAAGTAGTAATGTAAGGGAGGTCAAGAGCATAGAGTTCTTTCCTGTGATTTCAGTTTCTTGCTACTAAGAATATGTCTAGCCAAGAGACAATTATTCCTGCCCTATTACATAGCTATAAATAACTGAAAATTCAGTGGCATTTATTCAGAGAGCTGGAGAGATTATTAGGCACAGCTTGGTTTAGATGTATTTTCTGAGACATAAAATTTTTACCTGAGTTTTGCTCTGAAGTTTGAGCCTGTAATGTGTTAAATGCATAATTTGTAAGGGCATCAGGTAGCAGAAGGTCAAAAAGCGAATTCTATTCTGTTTGTTGGTTTCTCTAGACTAGAACATGGCAGAATTCAGGACGCCAGAGTTAAGCTGTAAAGTTATAAGGTGGAAGCTGGACTGTGGTCTCCATGCAGTGCTGAATTTTATTATCCTGAGTGGGACTACATGTGAAATACCATGGCTTCTTTAAGCTTGGGTGACTTCTTTGAAGCATTAATAAAACAGAGAGAGAGCATGCTTCTTTCAAGGTGCCACATGAGCTTGCACTTGAATTTTATGGACTCTGTTAGGTGCAGAAGCTTGATCATCTACTCTGACAGATGTATGGAAACTCCGTGCATTCAACATAATTTCTTCTTCATTTTAGATCGCAAAATCTGTGACATGGGAAAGGGCTGTATGGTTGAATGAATCATAGTATACAAGAAGTCGGTAACTGAGATCTATTCTTCCTGACTTCTACTCCACAGATATGTCTTCCCTTACTCCACTGTCATGCTGTCATAATGTGCCATCTAGGCTTTGTTACTGATACAATGGCATTATGAAAGAAACCTAATTAGAAAACTGAAATCTTCTCTTTTATCCCTTTTTGAAATTCATATGAAAGGTAGTGGGTGACACCATAATACCAATACTGTAAGTTTTTTAAAATACATTTTATTCCTCAATTTATTGAGAAATGTTATTAGTAGATTTGGAGCATCAAATGAACAACTGCATAATGCAAGGAATAAAAAGCTGACAGCAAACAATAGATCAGAGAGAGCTAAAGCAGAGTGTTAATTGTGGTCCAGGTTTAGTATTTGGAGGGGCAAGTTATGAACAGGAGAAAAGGTAAGAAATTATTAATACCAGTTTCAGCCAGTCATTACTTAAGAACTTGATTTGCTGAAAGACATCTGGAATGTTACTTGAAGTCTCAGTTTTAAAATTAAATTGAGTGCTTAGGTGCCTAAGGCCACAGTCAGCCAATGACTGCAAACACAACCATGCGTGCTTAAGATGCTACTGCCCACCACACGGCCACCCCCCAAACTGAGTCATAGAATCATAGAATCATAGAATCATTTAGGTTGGAAAAGACCTTTAAGATCGTTGAGTCCAACCATTAACCATGCCCACTAAACCATGTCATGAAGGGCCTTGTCTACATGCTTTTTGAATACCTCCAAGGATGACAACTCCACCACTTCCCTGGGCAGCCTGTTCCAATGCCTGAAAGAGAAGCACGAGTCAGAAGAGCAGAAGTACCTCAGAAGGGGTATGAATTCTCTAAATTGCCTCAGTACAAAGTTAGCTGGATTAGCTTAAACTGCTGTTGAAAGCAGTTTAAGCATTAGATAATTGACAGCTATTGTGCTTATGTTGCTATGAAGCAAGTAATGGTAAATATTTTATTGTTTGTTTATGAGACAGCTGAAATATATTTTAAGCAAATAATTTAATAAAAGCAATAACAATAGTAATTAAACTTCTTACCAAGTATGCAGAATGTACCAAAGACTTCAAGAATTCTCAGAATTATTTTTGAGCTGTAGTGCTTAAATTTTCAATCAGAATTGGCAGGAACAGTAAACGAATTAATGCTGGATTACAGTGGAATTCCTACAAATGTGTATATGACATCTAGGTTAATACCAAATGAGGCCTTCATGATTAAGGTTACCATGATGAACACCAAAGGTATTATTAATAAGTAGACCAATTATTAGGCAGTATCAACCAAAAGAAGATAGTGCAGTGCAAAATGATGATGATGAATATGAAAAAAATCAGTTTCACCCTTTAAAATTCATGTTAGCAAAATGATAAGGAGCTGACTAAAACTGAAAAGCCCAGACTGTTCTCTTAAAAATGCTGCAGCCTGATCCTTTCTGGTGAGGCAGGCGTACATGTTTCTGCTGCCTAAGGGGCACTCTGCATGGTTTGAGAGGTGTATGCTGTACACTGTATTCAGCACGACCAAATTTGGATCCACCCAAGGACCACTGGCAGCATTGTTATGTACAGAGAAGAAAGCATGTCTAAAGTCTGCCAAATATGGTTTCCTTAAAACTCAAATAACAGAAGAAAAAAACCCCAGACCCTGATTCAGTAACTGTGCAGATGGCACGTGTGGGTAGTCCATGAGAAAGTTGTTCTTACTAGTTTCTTTGCATATCATCTCCCTGTAGACTTTCTTCTACCTCAGTAGCCTTCTCACCTTTGCCTCTGTTTTTCTGCAGTTTATTTAAAGGATTAAATTTAATTGAGGTAATAGATTATCTGAGGATTTATTTTAAACTATAACTTACTATAACCTAGTAAAGTTTGTGTGTATGAAAATGAAGTGTGTTTTTAAAATTTGCTCACTATTTAAATTACTGACAAACGTTATTAGATTTTGGTGGAGTCACGTGGCAGATAATTGATCAGTTCATGCTGATGAACCGATGGAGCCAAACCAGACGTATCCACTGGGCATCATATGGTGCTGTAAGAGGAAAGACAATGTTTGGAGGTTGTTTGCAAGGAGAGAAGTACAAGGATACAAGAGAGTTTGATGCAATACACTGAGGGGATTGTTACAGATGAAGATGTATGGAACAGTTCACAGAATTTCACTCGCTTTTCCTACCCTGCATCTGAAAACATATCGTCTACAATGGCACCCAGTGCAAGGGGAGGGCTCGGAAGGTTGGCAAGGAGTCAAGGACATGGTTCAGCATGCGGTATCTTGTCCCAGTTCACGAAGTGAACATCCTGCCACTGCTGATGATCATCAGGTCACAGTGACCCTAGCCTCTATTTATTGCAACGGTGTATTGTTTGTTGTGTAACCACGTGGGCATGATACATGTAATCTGCTGTTAAAAAAGAAAAAATATATCAGTTGAGGCAGGGATATCCCTGAGTTGAGCCCTGACTGGACACGTGACCCAATTGTCCACATTTCCCCTGCAACCCTCTGCATGGTTACCGGGGCTCCTCGCACCAATTGGAGTGTGAGGATATGATCAATAAACTAATAGCTATCTAGCCCCTGTTGTGGTCCCACATCTCACTGGGCAGTATCAAACTGGACAACTGTGAGAATCTTTTTGCCTACACCCAGAATTCTCAGAATACAGTATTCTTGACCAATTTTTCCTATTTCTCTGATCACCAGTGAAAACACAGCAACGTCTATGATGGTGAGCGAGTGCTGGGAACTAAGCCTCTCCCCAAAGGGAGCTCGACACTGGGAAAGCATAAGGGACAATGAGATGAGCTACAGTAAAATAAACAACATGATCCAATTATAGTACTATTTTCAGAATATGTTTTTAAACATTTTTAACTATGTTACTGAAAAATGAAAGTGATAAGAAATATCTTCCTGCTGCAATATCCAGAGAGGTTAGAATGACTTACATGCAATTAGTACTTTCTTTGATGAATGTAACTGTTCTCTGTTCATGGAACAGCTCTGCGAAGTCTGCAATGTCCTTTAATGTGTTTGTTGTTCACAATAATTTGACAAAGCATTACTTCAATGTTTCTCATTTAAATCAAGCTTTCCATGAGATTTTGATTTTAGTACTTGATTCTGAAGTCCTGTTGGTTTTGTGTGAAAGGTAGATTATGCTGTATTGCATTATCCTCTGACTGGACAGCTGGTGCAGGCAAGACACTCCCCCATGCTTGTAAATTTTCATTTCATTTTTTTCTATAAACCTCCTTTTCATGCAATTTAAACATGGTTGCATAAGTATCTGTACAGTTTACACTGTACAGAAATTGAATTGGAAAAAATTTTAAAACATTTTTAAATAGTAGCACCTTTAACCCCTGTCCAACAAATCTTCTGAACTGCACTCTGTATAATAGGAAATACAATCTGGGACATAGAGAAAAAAGATATGAGATGTCATCAGCTCTCATAAACAGCTCATCAGATAACTCCTGTGCTCTATTGCTGCAGTTCAGCCAGAGGGACAATGCTAGTACAGTGGAGTTATTTTTGAACCAGGAAACAACTTTTCAGCAAAATCCAAATTTTCCACATATATGCATTTGGTTTTCACAGAAAGTTCCCTTTTTTTTGAGAAACTGGAAGCATGACATGTATCTACATTTTTGTCAAAGGTGACATCTTGCCATGGAAGGAAAACGGCTGTATATACATGGTGGCAGGGCAAGCCAGATAGACACTTTAGGGTCTTCCTTATGTAGACTACAGGAAAGAAGAGGTGCTAGCTAAACTTTCAAAGCTGCAAAGCAGCTGTATAAACACTCTTCATTTCAAACTGGTGTTGAGACCAAATGGCTTAATTGTCTAAGGCCAAATTCACAGCTGAAAGAGGTCTGCTGATGCAGCTCTGCTATCAAGTCCTGCTGGTGGTAGTGTCGTTAAGACTTGAAAAGATTGGGTTTGCCACCATAGTAGGTTCTGACTCCCTGGGTGAAATCTACCAACAAAATTAAATCTTTAAGGAAAAACACTCTTAAGTTTTTTGCACCAGAGATTCTACTGCAAAATATTATTGAAATGAAAATTTCCTTTCTAAACTGCAATGTTGTAACAGTGGAAGATTTTTATGTTTGACTACAGCCTTTGAAAATCAGCAGTGAAGTTTTATAAAATTGGATGGTGAAGCCTTTCAGAATGGAGCTTTCCAAGAGCTTGCCTTGTGTTGAAAACATACTTGCCAACTGAATGACATGGTACAAGCCCAGGACAGTAAATCCTGCTGAGAGGTAAGATGTATTGGATCAGTTTTGGAGTTGTTCCAGTGTTGTTGCACTCCTCTGAATTCACTTGTATCATGGATGGAGCAAACTCATATTTGCCTAGAAAGCTGTATGTGGACATACAGTAAGATACAGCTGCAACAATACTTTTTTTTTTTTTTTTTAAATAATAGTAGTAGAAATGTTCCCATAGAAATACTGGGGTAGAAGGCATGTTTGAAAACAACAGGAGATGGGATGATAATGTGACCACTTTAGAACTCCTATAAAGTTTAGTGGTCTACAATGAAATAATTTGACTTTAAAAAAAATCAAATGTCAATGGATGTTTTTTTCCAACTCGCCACACTCACTGACCTTTGCATTGACTGTTCTCTGTGAGCCTTTGAGATAGAGCACATGTAGCGTGTGGAGTCTCGTGTCATGTTGGTCATCATTCTCTGTTTGACATTTCTTGTGTTCCTAAGTTGACATGTTCCAGATTAATGAGGCATTTGTTCTCAATCAAGAAGCAATTTAAGAATACACTTTTAATTGTAATGGGTTGTATATGATTAATTATTTCTACACGGCTTGTTCATATTTTTTGATAGTTCAAAGCAGATATTTCTTTTTTCCCACTGGGTACTGCCCAAATCTTTTCAATGTTCATACTAGTTATCACCCAATAATTTATGGAAGTGAATTGTCTTCATGTTGGGTTGTGAACCTCTTTGAGAAATTTTCCTGGAGCTCTTTGCTGTAATGACCTTCAATGTTCTTTGTCTGTAAAAGGAATAAGAGGGCTAACACACAAGTTGGTTGCCAAAGTTGTGTGTTTAAGTTAATTCGTGGGTTTTTTTGAAAGACTCTATTGTTTTAGAACTACTCATCTCACAGTTGGTTCTGATGAGTCTATGTAGCCATTTTAATATCGTTCTGTCCTCATCCTTCTGTTTTAATTGAGGTCTGCTCTTTTAACTCAGCTATGTCCTTAGAACTAGAAACTGTGTTTCGATGGCCAGTGTATACCAAACTGGACCAAGTTGTTCCCTACATGTGTGCTCCCTGCATGGGGGGAAAGGGACGTGCCATGTGTTTTCATTTGCAAAGCTTGCTTCAGACTTTTTTCACACCCTGAAGAATTTCCATTTGTTGCTGTTCTTGAAAGGACAAAAGGCTCAGTACTTCAGGGCTCTGGGTCTTGAGGGATTATTTGAAAACTCTGATTTTATGACCTTTCATTTCTCTTGGTTGCATGGGACATAATTTTGGCAAGTATAACCGTGGGCCAAATAGTGGGCAGCATACCAGACTCAGCTCAGAAGGGAGTTTTTGCTCATAAGGGAAGAATAGATTTTCTCTCCTCTGAATAGTAATTAAATTAACATTGATCCTACTCTTCTCATAAAATCTGTTGTTTGTGGCTACAGCGATTGTAAATGAATCACCTCTAGAAGGATTTGGGTACAGAGGGAGGCTCCTTCTCTTTTCACATCACCTTTTTCTGCAGCTATCAGATAGATAATCTGATCATCCACTCACACGATACATTATCCTTTTATTAAGTAGGTCCAGTCTAGTAATATAATAGCCATGAAAATGCTACAATAAAAGTATAGTAAGAACCCAAAGTGCTTGTTAGAGCTGTCTGTAGGTAGCAGTCTGCTATTCACTGCCTTGTGACTGATTTTTTACAAGTTTCATGTGAAATGTACTGTGGGCAGCTGGCATCCAGCTATTTTTCTTGGCTGTTTCCATTTTAGATGAGCAGGGGTAACATTATGAGGAAAAATCCATTTGTTCAAAGGGACCCATTAGGCCTAAACTTAGGGGCTATAGCATCAGATTATGTGCTATCTGTGGGTGGCTTTTTGTAGCATATGGTGATTGAATCTATGTTCTCTCCTTCCCTTCTCATACAGAATATGTCATGAGGAGCAGGTCCTTCAGAAGAGCTTTCTCTGTAGGAAAGACATTCAAATTACTTTGATTTTTCCTAGTATCCATCATGGCAGTATGTTCCTGTAGGGCAAAGGACAGAGCTTTGTCAGTTGGGTTTACAGTAAAGGGCACAAGTGGTGCAGAATGACTTAGAGAATTAAAAGGAGGAATTGCAAATGAAACAAACGGTAGAGTTGTGACAAAGTGCAGGGATGATGAAAACATCCAATAACTGGCCCCCTCCCCTGCCCCAGCAGTATGGTGTGTCATTCAGGGCTCTTCTCACAAGTGCCAGTGACTCATTTGGGTGAAATCTCAAAGGTTAGCACCGTTCCCCATTCCTCGGTGGGAGGTCACTGCCCTTGATGCAGAGGCAACAGATCTGAATGTGTTATTGCATATAAGCCACCACAGCTCATGGCTGATCTGTTTAAATGAAAACTGCTGCATAGTTGTTACTGCACAGAGCAGTAGAAAAAGACAACAGGAGAGTAGAAATACTTGACTGTTTCGCCAGTGAGGAGGGCAGGAGGGAAGCGTAATCCACTACTCTTCCCAGTGCAACTTGATGGTGCTTGTGGGTCAGAGCTCTTTTTCTAGAAAGCACTTCTCCTATCCTGGCTGTCAGAGGCTGAATTTTGCACTCAGAAGTGCTTTTGTACAGACGCATGCATGTGAAGGGGGTGAGATGATGGCAGAGACAAGTAAAGAAACTCTCTGAAGTACTGTTTTTGAACTCTGTGGCTACAATTATGCTGTCAATAAAAGCCCAACAACCCAGCTTCAAGAGAGTGCAGTATGTGTTAGCAATTTTGCCCATGAAGTTTATTTTACTGCAAAGAAAAAGAACAACTTAATTTTGTAGCCTGAAGTTTAAGACACAGAAAAAGCCTGTTTGAGTTAGCCTGTAGAACAGCAGAGCTGAGACATGGAACAGCTATAGTTAAAGGCAAAAGGGCATATTTGGAGATGGATAGAGAAGCAAAAGTGAACTAGAGTAGTTCTTGTCTCACTGAGGCTAAAAAAGTATGCCTCATTTAAAATGATAATTTATGGAGGTCTGATTGCCAGGTATTCAATTTGGTCCTGGAATCGCTTAAACTCAGATTATATTTGTGAAATAGTCATGCTTTGCACAAATATTGTCAGTGTCAGCTGTATTGAACAGTCTGCTTTTTTTATATTAAGTATAATTATAATTAGTTGAGTAAAATAACACTTATGTCCAAAAGGGACCTCTTCCAATAAAAAAATTGTTATACTACCTATTGCAAGTCTCATAAATGGTTTCATAATCAGATTCAGTCATCCTTTCCTCTATCGGGATGGCCTGTAACCTACAGAATCTGTTGCTAATTTGTGAGTTTGAGGTTTGAACAGAGCTTGCTGTGAAGGTCATGCAGAGTTAGTGCCAAGCACCCTCTTTGGAGAGACTGATGTAAGTACAGCTGGGCTGGCCCAACTAGATCCTCTCGTAAGGTCACCAGCATTAGCTGAACTTTGGGATCGCTGAACCTACTAAACTAGTTCTGCCAAAATAGTAAAACTTTCCTACTGAACTGAACTTGAAACAGCTCGTGTGTTGAAGTCAATTGCTGATCACATCAAGGAGAGAGGAAATGTTTCTCAGAATATTCAAGGAAAACTTATCTTTGCTGTAGTCTTCATCTGACAGTGTAAACAAGTGACCAAAATGATAAAGGAGAGGCTTGTAGAAATGCTTGATGAATGGTAGGTTTAATGGAATAACAGGTCATGCAAAGTCTGTAGGAGAACTGAAAATTAAAAAGGTAATTTAGGACAAGCTTCCTAATAATGAAGATTTGCAGGTCCATTGCAAAGTGCATATTATTTTATAGACACGGTAGTGAACATGATTCTATGCGAAAGGCCTGGAAATGCATGTATGGGTTACATCCCAGTGAAAGAAATTCTAGAGCTGAGTTGGATTTAAAACTTCATTTCTCAAAACTAAATTGCCCTCCAATGCATGGGTCGGGTGGAGCAGGATGAGGAAAAAAAATCTTCAGTTATGTTCTGAAAGTGAGATGATCAGATCTAAAGCATGCTGAAGTGAGAGCTCGTATTGATTTTGCTGAGGTTTGTATCAAAGAACAGAATCACAGGTATCGGTTGGAGCAACACTTCCAGGCGCACTATGAGAGATTTTTGCTTGTGGATACAGCAAGACTGAAATGCTGAGCTTCAGCGTCTTTATAAATGAAGTAGGACTGAACTGTTCTGGGAATATTTGAACTTTAATAAGCTGATCTTTAATAAAAAGACCACTCACACCATGACAAACCAAAACTCACATTATGAGAAATTCCCTAAGGACAGTTCAAATTAGAATTTGTTGTTTTTCAAGACTGCAGTTGTCCCAAATTCATGCATAGCAATCTATTATCTTCCAAGCCCAGGGCATTTCCTATTTCAGTTTCATATGCTTGTCCTGGCCATTAGACACGGGACAAATACTAAAACCAAAATTAACTTTTTTGTTGGCTTTTCCTCTTTTTGGAAACCTTTTGACCCACACCAATTAGTATCAGTCTCTTCGCACCTATTGAATACCGCTCAGGGAACTCCCATAGCACAAATCTGAACTGTGTTATATAAAACCAGATATATTTTAGATTAACTGTTTTCTATATTTTATAGAAGCATTGTTGCTAAAAAGGTCAGTATAGGGATCTTATTCTTTAGAGAATGAAGATAATGAAAACACCTATACTTGACACATTCACCATTGACAGAACTGGTGAACCTGAGCTTGTGTGAAATAAACTGTGCTAAAAGTCCTGGTGGAGAAACATCTGCCATAAATGTTTCAGTAGGGAAAAGATACTGTCTGGCTGAAAAAAGTAGGACAAATTCACAAATGCAGCATGTTGCTGTTTAACAGATATACGTGGCCTTAGGGACCCATGTGGCTCCATTACTTGTCCAAAGTTCAAAATAAAGAGAAAAATAAGTTTTGACAGTCACTTCTGAGGGAAGTGATAACAGATCAAAGGACTTTCGTTTATTGCGATATTTTCATCATTATGGAAAAGAATCACTTTGGACTTTAGCTGCTGTTTGAAATCTTTACCTTTTAATAAGTGAACTCTGTAAATGTAGCTCAGAGAACAAAGGTTCCTCTTTTACAGTTAAACTTTTAACCCTTGAGGTTGAATTGGTGGAGACCAGAGGGAAAATCCACTGTGTTTTCACTGAACTTTTTACCCTTTGAAAAAAGCTGAACAAGTTTAAAGTTCATACACTGAGCAAGAGGTCTCTACTGGGGATTTCTGGTATTATTAACTTCCTGACCTCAGATAATTAAAAGGGAAGAGTGGAGGCAGTGCAGACTTTGAGTCAACTTTGAACTTTTAACCCCTCTAGGAACGTTTTTAGTGTGCAAGTGGTACACACAGTAAACTCTCTTATTAACTTTCTTTAACCCACGGACACAAAAAATGTCAGCAGGCCAAAATTATCCTTTCTCCTTTATGTCATATTTCTATTTGTGTAGCAGTCAAAACTCAAGGGAGATATTGCTTGGATACAAAAGTGACAGAGACAACTATTTTCCAGGAACTGGCAAGTACAGTAGGCAAGCAAGAGGGAGAAGCAGCTATGAATCTGTCAGATACTGCAGCAGGGCTTGTAATTCAGACTACATTGGGTTTTACCTTTAGGACATACACCAATATTTTAGTGTTTCCCCTTAGCAAAATTTTCCTTACAGAGTGGAGGTATTTTATCTCTTTATTCAACTGGGCTTTACTTTTTCAAGCATTAAACATAGTGATACTCAGCAGCCCAGAAGATTATGGATTTATTGACTAGGAAATAATCAAACAAGCAGCATTGTGAATTCTGTATTTGAGCACATAAAATGTACTTTCTCATGGCTATAACATAAATGAAAGAAAAAATCTTTGCTTCTTGTCTCAGCAAAATGAAGATAGTCTGTGGTCAGTTGTTTGTCAGGGGTACTATTTACTATGAACTAGTCTGGGGAACAACATGGGAAGCAGTAAAAGCTTCATTTAAACCTCCTAGCATTAGTGTTATGGGGGCGTAAAATAGAATTATCGTGAATCCATGCAGTCAGAGATAGAAGAACTTAACTGAAAAAAAAATTACAAAGAATGTTGAATGAAAATATTTCCCATAAGAGAAAGCTGTAAGCTGCTGGGGCAAAATGTCAATAATTGGTATCCTCTCAATTTTTTCACCGTAAGAAAAGGACGAACACAAGTGAGTTTGTGTCTTATGGTTCCCTAAATGTTTATTGCATATCATCGTGTTCCAAATCATAGCAATCATTTGTCTTCTCCACTAGAAACTCAATAGTGTTGAATGTAAATCGTAACGTTCATTTCAGTTCTCTTTAGATGCAGAAACACAATCAGAAAAAACTGCAAAATGTCTTTCGGAAGCAGATGTACTAGAGCATGAAATTGCTGTGTTAAGATTATTAGAAAATTAGCAGAAAAATCTTGAGGCTGGCTAGACATTATGGTAAGTATGGATGCACGCATCTTGAAAGTTTTGAATTTAGAAGATTTTTCAAACCTCTTGATTAAAGCCAACTGACCATTGAAAAAAATTGCTTTTAAAACAAATACACAAATCAAATAGTTATTTAAGGGGATCATCAATCATCCTTTATGTTGTGGTGAAAAGAACTCTGAAAGACACAAGTCTTGAAAATTTTGGCAAAAATGCACCTTTGCTTGGAAAGGCACCAAGCCTGGTTTAGCCTGGTTTTCTATTGGTTTTCGTTGTTATTCTACTGCTTAAAAATATTGGCTACATTACCAGTTGCAATTGTGGTGGAATTCAAATAGATCTGTAGAGTGAAACAGTGTGGTGGGACCCAATATTTGTGCTGTATGCATGTGGAGCGTATATTTCAGACTAGCTCTTTTCTGATCCCATGAGCCAAACACCTATAGTGGCAGGAGCACATTATGAGTACTCCTAAGGTTTATTTTCTGGTCTATTTTTAACCTGGAAGAATCTATTTTGTGTGCTCTGTGACCGCCCGACAGTGCAAACCAGAGGGCAAGAAGTGGAGATAATGAAGGGACGCACTTCCAAAGCGCCCTCCTGTTCTGGACTGAGATGCCTATTTAGGTGCACTTGGTGCCATTGAAACAAGGAGCGGGAGTTGACCTGTGTGACTAGATGACATACCACGCTGAAAGCATCCTCATGGTTCGTAATTGGTGACGCAGGCACAGGCTTGCCCCTGCAGCTGTATGGGTGCAGGCATGCGTGTACTAGGCTGTGCCTATAGCGGGGTTGGAGGACTGAGCATCCTTGGGAAACCCACATTAGAATCTGGTGGCTGGGAAAGAGCCAGCCCCTAGCCCTCCTTCCACAGATGTGCCTATAAGGGTCAAACAGAATGCAAACAGAATAATAAAAGGCCATTTAGTATTAATCTTTCACTACCACCAGCTGGGGACATCATCTGTGCCCCTTAGTAGTTTTCACAGTGACCCACGCTGGGATGTGTGTAAGTAGAGGGGTGCTGAGTGACCGCGTGGGCCCAGTGGTCAGAAGCACTTGCTGTTAAGCCTCCACAGAGGTAGCCAATGTTTTCTGCTTGGGGTAGGACTGTCACAGCATGTGACAATGAAAGCCAGCTTCCTTCTGCTCCACCCAGAGAGCAGGGTGAATCTTTCATTGTGCCCTGGCCTCGGAGGAGAGCACAAAACCCATGGCAAAGTCTTATGCTTGGGCTGAGCTGGTTCACCCTCTGCTGCACCAGAGGCACCGAGCAATCTGGAGGCTGGGCAGGATTTCCCCTGCTCCCTTTGCAACTTTTAGTTTTGAAGATTTTCCAGATTTTCAACTGCAAGTTAGGAGGCTTCAAAGTCTGGTCACTAGGCCAAAGTGGGCAATTTTTCATGTGGATGGCAAAAAGCACTCTTGGAATAAAGGCCCAAGTCCTCCAGACAAGCTTAAATTCCCACTGCAAAGTATGGGGTTAGTAAGAGCATCTCTACTAGCAGGTTACCTAGATTTTACGTTTTGTCTATGCTAAAAAAAAAAAGTGCATTTTTCCCTGATCCACATCACTGAACTGTCTGAACTGTTTTAGTGCAGAGGTTTTCCAAAAAGTATTCAGCTTATGGTATGTAGTTGGCACAAAAAATTTCAGTTAGAGCTAGGCAGAAGAAGTTTGGCAAAGTTACAGGCAATTGATAGCAGGGTGTTTATCATAACAAGCATTGGGAAACCTTGCTACCAGCCCCTCCTGCAATCTCACAGTTCATACACAGAGACAGAATGTGTAAAATCAGCTTGAGTGTGCATGCATGTGAGCGTGTGGATGGATGGAAAGTGTCAACATGTGCTTGAGTTTGTGTACGGCAGAGAGCTACTCATGAGAAAGTAAGTACCAGAGCCTATACCTAGGCATGGATTAAGGAAGGCGATTAGACATGCTTAGATACTGGGGGTGTCTTCCTCTAGCAGACCTTTGCAAACTCATCTGTCCTTGTGCACAACTGTGCCTGTGGAAGCACTGAACTTCTGCTTGCCCTTAGATTTCAGCATTGGTGAACTGGCACTGGCTGTTCGCTGTGGCAAGATCCTCGGCTCTGCTGATCTACGTTTGCTGTCCCTCAGAGCAAAGAGGTGTCTCATCTGTTTTTGCAGACTTGTCTCCTGAGCATGGAGAATATGTTCAGCTTTTAGTGGAGATGGAGATGCAAGCAGGAAAAACCTAGTAACAGAAATACTTAGCACTCATAGGACTCTTCACAGAGTAGCTATATGATATAGGAAAATATTGTTGGGAGAAAACTGCATTGTATTTTTTCCTGGATGGAGCATACAGGTATTATGGAAACAGATAAAATGTAAAACAAATAATTATTATCATCTATATATAGATGGAGAGCAGAAGTTAAATGGTTTACCTGGACTTCAGGATGAAACCATGTCAGGATAAGGTTTAGAAAGTCAAAGCCTTGTTCTCAGTCCTGCACCCAGCCTATACATCATTACCTTTCTCTCACGCTGAATGTAGGTAGCTTTTCTTTTCCCTGCTTTCTGTGTGGGTGTGTGATGGAGAGAGTTTATAAAAACTGGAAAGCAAAAATTGAAACAAGAATAAAAGAGGAATCCTAGCAAATGTCACATCCCACACACTCTGCCCTTGAGTCCTTCAAAGCAAAATGATCAAGGCTGAAATGTATTGCATGGAAGGAAGGAAGAGGAATTAAAAACCTGCTCCACCTTGCAAAGGGATACTTACAGCTTAAATTCTGGTCAAGGTGAGGGACAGAAAGGAGATATGTGAATTACAAGCCCTGCTTGGGCATTTAAGGGGGATAGCACCCTCCTTACTAGAGCTAAATGGAAAGACCAAACCTAGCTCTAAACGTGCAGTTAGTCAGGGTAATAGTAACAGTGGTAAAAACTGGCAGTGAACATATCCATCCTTTTGTCATAGGGTTCTGCCCTGCCTGCAGATGCCCTTGGCTGGTCTGAGCACGGCTGCAAGTGTCTGACTGATGAGTTGAGAGACAAACACTGTGTCTGTAGGTGGAACTGGATCATATTAAAACTTTTCCCTGCAGCATTTTTTTTCTGATGGGCCATTTCACCTGCTTCACCCCTCACACCGAGTGGAGCATGCAGCCTTGGGAAGACCCTGATTTAAAGTGCCAGACAGGAGGAGTGGTTGCAAGGAGGAGCACAAGGAGAAAGCTCTGTCAATGAAAAGGAGCCATACTGGACATCCAGAAAGTGATTCCCTGACAACTTGGAATCAGGCTTCTCTGAAAGTGTATGTTCATGCCCTCATGGAGTTCCTCAAAGTCAAGCTTGAAAAATCTAACCTTGGACTCCTTTTTGTTCCTCAGCTGTTGCTCTCTCAGATAATATATGTCTAATAACATACAAAGATTTGTCTGTAGTGACTGCTACTTATGCCAGGTTAGCTGATGGATGTGTGTGTCTGTTTTCCATTATTACTTTATGACTTTGCAGAGAAGACATCTGAGTGTCCACAGGGATGAAGAAGACATGATCACTGCTCAAAACTGCTTGCAATCTAATTTGAGACTTGATAGTGAAGGATAGCAAGACAAAATGGTGAATAGATGTAGGCTGAGCAGGAGTTTTATTAGCAAAACAGACTGCATGCTCATCAAAGCCTTTTTTCTTTATGGTCAGTTGGGAAAAGTTTTTTTGTTTTAGTTTGTTTTTTTTCAATGTAAGTAAGTCTGTGGGGCTGATCCATTGCTACGGGTGTTAAGAACGATGTGCCTGAAGTTTGTGAAGTGGCCAAGCAGATACTGGTGTACAAATCAAAGGAAAGTTTAAATTTAAGATTGAAGCTCATCCTGTAAAGCTGAACTTCTCATAAGCCAGCACCATGGTAGACAATTTCTCTCCTGTTTGCTTCTTTTGTGCCATGGCTGTACCTCCAACAGTTTAACAGAAGAGCATCCCAATCAGATTAGCAATTACATTTCAGTCCTTGTTGGCTAAGCTGGCTCCTGGCAGAGAAATCTTCCTCCCTTGGATCGTATTTTCTTGCCAGGAAGAGAGACCATATTACTCTCTGCTGGTTAAATTATAGAACTATACAAAAGGAGGGACACATTCTCATCTTCACATCCAAATTGCTTATTAGTTGCTTATTTTTTTACTCTTAGCAGTGGGACTTGTTACACAGAATAAAGATCAAACTGTGTTTGTCTCGTGCCTTGTGCCTAACCAAAGCCAGATAATAAAATATATTACTCCTGTTGTTCCTTGGTGAAGAGCTGTGAGGCAAAGAGACATATAACTTTATTTTAGTGGAATATACTAGTTTAAATCAGAGGTGCTAGTGAACAGGAAAACAAATAGCAAAAGAAGTGTTCTGGCTTCAAATTAAGACACATTAAATAGAAAAAGAATGAACCACAACTGATCAGATTTTTGGTTTTATAAAATTTTGTTTTATTTCACAGTCTCATCAATACAAAAAAATATAGCTGATATTTAAGGCATAAGTGCATAGCCCAATTCATCTGATAAAATGCTTTTCCTCTGACACATTTCAGTCTGTCCACTGAGACAACAGAGAATTTTTCTCTGATTCATAAGTGATGCCTTACATGTTACTTCATTATTATTTATCCTTAAAACCTTTTCAGTGTGCTTTATTCAATATTGCATACAGTAAATAGGATACCTTTAGTATTCCTTGTGTGAAATATTAGAATGAGGAACTAAATTATACTAACATTAATAAGTAGCTGATATTTTTAAGGGTTTTGTGTGGTATCAGGAGTACAGGATGATATTTTCTGAATGTTTGTTATTCATCCCCAAGGCTTCATTTTTTGACATGCCACAAAAGTCAAATCAAAGCACAAAACAGCGATCTGTGACCATAAAATCAGTGGTCGCAGGTAGTAGAGAAAAGATTATATTGATTCTACACTACTGAAAAATTGCTGCTAGTAGCTCAGAAATTTACACTTTGCTTCCTCTTATAAAGGACCCTTGTTATGTTCTGGAAATATGTCATTATAATGAATTAATATTTGTCCACCATCAAATATTGTCCAAGAGGAAGTCAGAGAAGAAGGCAGTGAAAGGATTGGGGAGTTTCCTAACTTCTCACTATTTAAGGAAATCGAAGTAAATCGTAGTAAGTGAAAGCTCAACAAAATAAAAAAGTGGAGCTGAGAGTCTGACCCAGTGAAAGAACATCAGGAGTCATCATCTGGCTTGAATTCTGGCTGTGCCTGAGCTCTCCCTCCCAAGAAATGCAGATTCACTCTCCTTTTAAAGCACATTACCACCTAAGCAAAAAAATCCTCTCATCTTTGCTAGTCATAGTTGTAAATTTGACATGCTTGCTTTATTAGCTGATATACGCTACATTTAACAAAATGCATTTGTGTTGTGCCATAAGATGTTCTTGTTTACAAGTACCCTGTTCCCTGAAGAAGGGTAATTTTAATGTTGTAAGAAACTTCACTTTTTCTTTTTTTTCTAACACTAATATACCTAATGTAAACAGCCTTCCCCAAGGAAGAAATGGGAAAAGAAAGAATGCAGAAAGCACTGTATGAAAACTTTGTTAGGACCATGCCGAGCCTGCCTTTTCTCCCCGGTGATGATGGGCACAGCACCGTGCTCTCCTCGAGTGTGCTGCCATTTTCTCCTTTTAGGGTAGCAAATCTGATCTGTAAAGTTCACGGTGGCACAGGAGCTGCAGCCAGTTCCAGAAATCTGCTGCTGCTCCCCGGGTCAGCTCAATGTTGCTTTCATCAGAAGTGTCACTGCAATGGGGAGAAGTTGTTATAACGAGTTTCAGGAGGCATTGACATAATCAGGTCATCTGGAGGTGCATAAACAAGGGAGTGGGGAACAAAACCCATAGACAAATTTATATCTTTCTATCCTGTTCCTGGGAGACACGAAGTAAAAAGCCTTTGCTCTTACCTGCTGGTGTGGCATCCTTGCTACCCACTTTTCTCTTTTTGGCTGTGAGGCATTTTCTTTACTGCAGTTTGACAGACCCAAGGATATTTTCATCCATTGCATTGATCTTAGGCAAATTTTCCCTTTCTTGTTGTTGTTGTTATCATGGCAGGCAGATTTTTTTTTTAACAGACTGCTTAATGGCTAGGTACCCCCCACTGCAGGGATGTCCATCAATGAGACAGAGAGAGGACAGGGTCTCTCTGGGGGCTTTGGGGCCTCTGGGGAGGGAAGAAGAGGGAACTTAAAGGAATATTGTACATTGCAGGAACATCTAGGGAGCTTGCACTTCTGATGATGGAAACATTACTGGGCTTTTGTATTTTCTCCTCTTGTGAGCCTATTGATAGTTTTTCATGACAACTGTGATCTGAAGAGAGCCAGGAAAAATACCATGTTATATAATTTGCATCTGGAGTTGGCACATGCTAATGCAAACTTTAGTTAATCATAGAGCAGGCTACTATTACAACTGAGGCTGAAAAATACTTTTTCAGTTTAAAAAAAATTGATTGAAAAGTGTTGAAATTACAGGAGAGTCCTCTTTTCTGATGTGACACTAGTAATATCAGAAGTAGGGCCTGCAGTCCTGGCTGGAAGATGAAGCACTGTGTATTTATTGGGCATTTAGACTACATACATGCTAACATACAGGCTAATATTTAATGCAATCTCTTATCTGTATTACTTTAAAAGGACTGATTTCACAAGGAAGAAAGATGGCAGATTCTGTCCTTTATGCTGTCAATGTTGCTGAGCAATTAAGTTTCCTTTGGAAGGAGAGGGCTTGGGGAATATGAAAAGGAGTCTCCATCAGTCCCATCTCCATTAAGCATCCAAATTAACCAACAAAGGAAGAGACTGGTGTTAAGAGGGAGATGTGAAACATGTTTTATTCATGAGAAGCTGAATTTTTGTGATCTGCTGCAGCACTGAATTGCAAGAACTCACGGATGAAGGGGACCAATTTTAGGAGATCCTCTTGGGAAAAGTTTGGGGTGCGCTAAAAAGAAGATGCAGTTGGCAGGTTAGATGCTGTGACCTTCTCTTTACAGCAGCACAGAGCTGAAGATTGCCTTTGACATTAGTGGGCAAAGACCTGCAGGGGTTTTGGATAAGACCGATGTCCTTGCAAGTACAATCTCCCACTTCTGGCAAGAGAGTGGCAGTGTATTACTCTCTGTATTTGGGTTATTTCCATGCTTTCTACCTACTTACATTTCACTTGCAATTTTGGATAAGTAGAGTCATCATCTTCATTTATGCCCCAAGCTTTTGTCTGGTACAGCTGTGTAGTGTTAACAGCTGCTGTTTTTCTTGTTACAAAAGTGGCTGCATTTTAGGAATAGGCAATGAGATTTCTGCTCTACAGTTTGTTCAACCAGTTTGTAAAGCACTTTGTAGATCCAGGTGTGTAAAAAAAGTACTTAATAACATTGATCTTACAATAATAATAATTTGGTCAAAAGAGATTATGGTCTATGTTTTGATGTGCAATTTACTACTGATTTGTTATACAATATGCAGAAAATCTTGGGCTCGTGTTACTAAGCCTCATTGAACAAAACCCCAGGTCTAGAAATTAGATTACTTTTGGGCAGCTCAGTGATTAAAATAAAAAATTATCACTTGTATTTACATTCTTGCTGCAAATCAGGTCACCCTGCCCTTTGAGTTCTGTTTTCCACAGAATGGGCCAAATCCTTTCCCAGTGTGACTCCCTTACTCCAGTGCAGTTGCACAAGAGATGACAGTAGCTTATTAGGTCTGGAGAATAACTCTATTTTGATTAGGGATGAAACATTCGTGTTTGGGCAGAGTCCTATTCTTGCTGGCATGCTAGGTGTGTTTTTTTCATTGACAATAACTGGAGCTGGAATAGACATTGTTCATTCAATTTTAAAAATCTTTTTTTTAAAAAGAAAAAGTATACATTTTATTTGCTTTTGAACCATTGTACAGAAATAACAGTAAGACTGTAAATGACAACAAAATCAGAAGAGAAAATAAATATCATGTCTTAGATATGCCTTCCTCTGTAATACCATACTCTGCTGAAAATACAGATACAGTTCTTCTGCAAACACAAGAAAGGAATTGGGTCCATTGGGCCTACTGCTTCCTCTCTGAGCTGGGAGCACTGGGTCTGCATTCGCAACGAGAGGGGATATGCCCACCTGAGCATCCCACAGAGGAGGTGCAAAGAGAGAGCCAAGTGTGGGTACTGGCACCAGGACCCTGCTGGGAGAGGCAGGAGGAGACAAAGGGAACCAGAAAGCTCCATCTGCCTTGCACAGGTGGGACACAGAGCAGGGAACTGCCCACCTTCCGTGTGGGTGGGGATGAGAAAGGCATGGGGGAGAGAGCTAGCTGGGAAGGCAAATGTGAGAAACTAGAGGCTTTCTGGAGAGTATGGGATGGAAAGAAAGGTCAGATGAGGCACCTGGGGGAGAGGCAGTGGGACTTTTTTGGTACAGAGAGAAGAGATGACTGGAGTCACCCATGCTTTGTAGCAGGAAAGCTTTCAGTGGACAACTGATTTAATCCCTCTGCCCCGATACAAGAGACACTGGCCAAGACAGTCGTCTTCTGTTGTCTCGTCTCCAATTACTTTGCCATAGACAGGGACCTGCAGTGCCCCAGACTGTGTCTGGTGGCAAATAAATAAATCTGATTGACTAGCGCTGTGAACATTAATGCTCTGGGAGTAGCGACAGAGTGGCATTGCCCTTTGTACATGCAAGGGCCAGGAAAAAATATACTGTAGCACTTTTCTTCCTGATGTTTAGCTGAAAGTAACATTAAAGACCTCAGCTCCTCCCAGCAGGTCATTAAGCCCCAGGAAATACCCTGTTCCTCTATCGTTATTGCTTAATTATTTTCAGCTCTGTAATCTAATTTGCAGTTTGACTCTATGTTGATTCTAGCTGCCATATCATAACCTTTGCAGCACAGGAAATGTGATGCAGGGTTGGCTGTACTGATGTCTAAATCTTTTTGTGAAAATGGCCTTTTTCTAAGCCTGCAGCTTCAGGAAATAACTTGGTTTTCTAGAAAACCTGAAACCTTTAACATTCTGGAGATTTCACTTTCTCCTACTTCCTTTTAAAAATATTTTACAGAGTTTACAATGCAAAACTGAATAATAAAAGGTCTTTTATTGAGTATGTGCCATCACTCTTTAGTTTTAAAGCAGGATGTTAGAGAAATATGTCACACAGAGGAACTGTTAACATATTCCTTTTATTTTAATTAAATATAACAGATGCTTCAGGTGTTCTAAAAAACCAAAGAAATAAACTCATAGCTATGGGGGGAAGCTGTCTGAGTATAGGAATTACAAATGAGGTTAACTAACAATTGAAACAATTTAAAACTTGACGTATTATTAAAAATGTGCTGTCTAAAGCAGATAGTTTTACTTCAAACAGAAATAACTGAGTTTATGCAATACCTACTACCTACTTGTTTTCTCTAGAAATCTCCAAAAACTAACAGGAAATTAGAGCCGTAGGGAGCCATCTGCTTTGAGATACGTCTCATCAAGACTCTCATTCCTATGTCTGGAATTGTTTGACAAAATACAGGGTTGGTACATACAGTTTGTAGTATATGATATATGAGATGCTTTTGAGCTCAAAGGTTCTTTGGGATGCGTATTAGTCACGTGAGCATGCAGGAGGGTACTTAGTCTGAAATAAAGCAAAAAGGGAAAGAATGTGAAGGGGTCTCTGAAGTGTAAGCCTCCAGGAAAAGCCATCAAAAAAGGCACAGAAGGAAATCATACAGACTAGGAGAGGAGAATGGGGGAAGCATATGGAAATTAGTGATCCGCAGTCCAAGGACTACATTTTGAGTGAATATCCTTAATGAATAGGAAGTATTGCAAGTAAGATTGTTTTTTGTTTTTCCTGTAGCCTTTTTGTTTCCAACCTTTGCATGCATACCTCTGAACCTTGGCTTCAAACCAGGTTAAATAAACCTTCCCATTGTTTTGCTACAAGTCTGTCTTGTGTCAGGGTGCACCAGGATGAAACAAAGGGCCTTGAGCTGCAGCCTGAGGGGCTCAGGGTATCAGAGGTGCAGAGGAGGGTGGGAGTGCCTGTGCTGTGTGTACTGAGGGACCCTGGGAGGCCCATGCAGAGGCACTGAAGCTTGTGTTGCCACATGGTGGGTTGTGAGGTGTTCCTCATGGCTGGTGCAGGATAAGCTCTTTCTCTGCATTGTATGGGCATACATGGGCCATTTCTCAGCCTATGGGGATGATGAGGTACCCCTATGTGGTGCTTGAGCCCTGCATAAAAACGAGGGTCCCATCTCGCTTCAAAACCGCAGGATCAGGGAAAATGAGATTTCTACATAGTGCAGATGGTCCATTCTAGGCCGCTGGACTCAGCTGTGTCAGATGACTGTAAAAATGCATGTGCTGTTCAGCCTTCCTCATATTAGGGATGTGGATTATGGTAATGTATGGAAGAGTTATTCCTGCTCCTCTCTTCTTCTTTGTCCCATAGTTCTGCAGAGCTCTTGAGTCTGCAAGCTCCAGCAGCCCTTCTGCCAGGAGGAGTGCTGTTAGCCCCACAGCAGGTGATTTCAGGAGCTAGTGTTAGTACACTGAAGTGGTGTGTGCTAACTAACTATTACAGTGAAAAATACAATAATACTCTTGAGTTGTCTTAGAGCTGTTGTTCAAATGCACGTGTGTAGAGGGGGAGAAAAGAAAAATTGCAATTAGCCTCCATATCCCCTACATAGGAAAATGATTGCTGTGGTGCCTAGATTACCTCCTCTCTACTCCCCAGCCCTGTGTCAGAATTATAGGTGAGCCTCCAATAATATGAAATAGTCATGGCATTGCAGATGCAAAGCCTTTCCTCCTGAACAGTACTGCGGCAGCTAGGCCTGGTAACAGAGTTAACAATTAATTTGGTGCAAATGAGACTGAAATGGATGTGTAAATAAGACTCCATTGTTAATAGAAATGTTGCACTATTCCAAATCCCCTCTTGTTAGTAGTAGCAGGGGAAACTACTTTACTTTTCCAACAACTATCTGGAATATCAAACTCTGCTTGGCTGATTCAAAATGAATAGGCAGCTTTATGGTCTCAGCCTGTATTCATTTTTAGACTTAAAAAATCTGACTGAAGTAATTGGAAGATCTTTGATCCATTAGTAATGTAGGATTAGATCCTCTCTCCACATAAAACACATAACAAAAGGTAAGGAAATGGCAGCCTCCACGTTCTTCACCATGCAGCATGGTGACTCTTTTCTATGGTCAGACACAAATGTAATGATTCAGGAAGAAAGGCCTTAATGCTTAGAAGAAAGGCTGAAAAGAGATGATATTCAAATGACAGCTAGAAGAAGGGAACAATGCTGATATAACTGGAGTAGACAAAGGATGTTCACTTTGTGACACATTTTGAGAAACATCCAGGAACATTTGTTATGCCAGATCAGGTTCATGGTTCAGTGGAAATGCCATCTTCTGATGGGGAAGTAAGCAGGAGAGGCAGCACTCTGATCAGACAAGGGAACAAAAATAGTTCAGGGTTCCAGAGCAGATGGTTGTATACAAGTTTAGTTATATTATTATGATAATAGTCCTGCTAAGTCTGCATAGCATTTTCCTTTAGTGGCTGTTCCACTGAGGAATGACTGCAAACTACTGCTGTTTGCTAACAGAGGGGCCTTTTTAATTCACTTCACAAGCAGCACTGTTCAGATGATCTACCTCCTCCTGTGGTTGGTACTTAGAAACTAGGGACTATCTGTGTTTATTTCTGGATTTAAAATACATGATAAGAAGGCATGGTGAAGCCTGCTCGTGCCTTCAACAATGTCTGGTGACATGGGAATTATTCAGATTTACCTACTCAAATGCTGGCAGATCTGCCACAGCAGTCTCATGTAACAATATGAAATAACAACTGGAGTCCTTGGTTTAAAGAAAAGTTTGCAGAAGTGGCTTTTTTAAAAAAAACTTCTTATTAGAAGAAAAGCTTCTCTTTCCTCACTCAAGCTGCGACAATTTCCACAAAGTATAGGTACAGGGAGGCAAATCACAATAGAGTTCAACATAAGCCAGAAGAAGCCCTTAGATCCTTTGGTCTGTCCTGAATGACATGTTTCATCTGGCTTATCTCTCGGTGACCAAATGTGTGTGTGCTTGCATATGTATATGTATACACACAGACACAATCACATACATATATATATAGTAGTATACGAACTACATAAATAGTCTAATATCCATATATGTATGTTAGTGTATGCATATATATATGCATTTTACTTTGTTCTAAGGTGAATTATGTTCCTTTAATTGTCTGGACTGAAACCCTGGGAGAAAAAGTATGTTTGCTCATGGTGGTATGAGCAGCTGAACCTGCTCGGGGTAGACGTTCCCAGGGAGGCTGGCTGGAGAAGGTGCATCTGCTGAGCTCTCTTCAGAGGAATAGAAACATTTTCCCATGCAACAGCAGGGGCTGCACAGGGTTTGCACCAGTCAGAAGATCACTGAGTAACTGAAATCAAGATTGAAAGCAGGACCTGCCTGCAAGGATAGCGTGGGCAGAAGAGGGAGTGCTTGGTAAACACTTCTAATACCCTTCTCAGTGGCTGAGGTTTTTTCTCTAAGAAGTTAATAGTTCAATTTTTTAATACTTTAATAATAATGCTTTCTGATACAAGCCCAATAGTTTGTATTAAATGAAGAATAACTTCCATATGGGCAACCAGTGTTTTCCCAAAGACATCAGAAGGAGGAGAATCTACCATATCCCTGCACAGAGTGCTGACTGATTTCACTTTTAACAGTATGTTCTTTATTCCTAGCTGGAATTAGTTAGGCTTAAGATCTTAGCCTTTGTTTTTGTTGTTAGGACTTTCTTTGCAAAATTGGTGAGCCCCTAAGCTACAAGTACCTTCTCCCCAGTAAAGTGACTTTAACGGCAATCAAATCAGCTCCTGATCTTTTGGATAAGGAATAGAGACAAAATTGTCTCTCAGTATAAGGCATCTTCTCTTTCCGCCATATATTTTTTTTGTCTCCTTTCTGTGTTCTGGTTTTAAAATGTCAGCATTAGACCCGTATGTAGCATCCTGGAATATATCTCATCAGTCTGATTCACCAAGGTATGTTCATTAGCCCTGTTTCTGCTGACTGACCTCTCATAGGTGTATCCAAAGGTTGTATAAGTCTTTTTTTCCAAGGAGATCAGGTTGAACTGCTGCTCCCTGTGATCCAAAATCTTTAACAGAGATACAACCAGGGTGTAGCATCCCTAAGGGCTATGTGTGACTTTTATTTCTTTTTCCTCTCAGTCAAGAAACGAATTAATTGCTATAAAAAGTTTTAGTAGTTTAACAAACTTTTTAAATATAGTAAACAAACTACATATAATTAATAAACAGTATATATATGTAGTTACCAAAAGAAATAATGTTGTGGTAGGTCATTTGTTCTTTTGCCAAGAGCTTTGGTATGCTACTGTTTTTTGATATAAACCTGGTTTTGTAAAAGGAGTTATAGATGTAATTTGCACTGTTATGGCACAGCACAGCCTCTGGTGGTTTGATTTTTCAGATCTCAGGCCTAGAAGAGTCAGCTGGTTGTACATTCAGCTAAGCCGATTCTTCCGTAAGGTGATCCTCTATATTACCTTGCCCTCTGAGGTACGTAGCATACTTCATGTTACAACTGACCCCTCAAGGCCTTGCATTTTGAGCAAAGGATTGCCCTTAGCCACGTAACTAAAAGTTTTGCATGATGGTGCTTTTACCTTGTAATGCGTTCTTCTGCAAACTCTTTCCAGAAGCTTCTTCTCTTCCTTTTAAAAAAGAAAACACCTCCTTCTGAACTTTGCATCTTTCATACAAAATTTTAAACTGACTCACAAGTAATAAGTAGAAGTTTCAGTGTCCTAAGTTAGATATGCACTTAAATGCTGCATTATTCTTTAATAAGTAGTCTAATATCCATTGGTTCCTTTGTTATGAGAGGAGTGGGGGAAAAAAATATTCTATACACTCCCCTTCTCTTTTCTAAAGTACAAGCAGCTGTTGCTGGCATCACTTTCAGTGTTTTGAACTTTCTTTTGTGACCGACTACTGCAGATTTTTCAGTGGAGGTACCTGTGGACACAAGAGGCAGATTTGGCTGAATAAATTCTCTCATGGGACACACATCTGGTAAAAGCTGCTATTCAATTTGCAGTATTATATAGTGGTATTAGGTGAGGCAGAAACCAGCCTATGATGTGCCTAATCTGGGGGAAAGCTATCCATTTCATTTTCTTTATGCAGTCTGATTGTGCATGTGTATGTACAGGGTACTTCTGTGCATGTAGTACTTAAAATTGATCTCTTGGTAAGAAATATTTAGCTCTGAGAGCCTTAGAGCTTAAAAATTAAGTAAATCAGTATATCGCTTACTGAACCAAGAAGTAATAGTTTGAAAACAACACTTGTTCATTCTGATTTGCACATTTGACAAGAGTATGTATCTAAGGCAAGCAACGTTCTTAAGAGGTGATGCCAGGATGTAGGTTTATTTCTTGTGATTACAATTCTCTAGGCTACTCTCAGCCATGTTTCTGTATGGTAAGCCAAATTTATCCTTGGAGTAAGACCATTTTAGTCAACGGATGCATTTGGCCCATTAACTTTAGCCTGGACAAAGTCAAGGGCAAAAGGATATCGTTATGCAAAGCAGAATGACTGTAGATATGCTACTAATCACTGAGGATTAGAATCAGGATATTCCTGTCCTCATAGCACCTTCATATGGTTTTTTTAGCCTTTTTTAAATAGCAAAATTACAAGGATTTTTTTCTCTTACTTCTAAGAAGAAATCATAGTTTCATCTATTAACACGAAGTGGTGAAACTTTATTAGAAATGCAATTAAGTTTCCCAAATCTTTTAGTACTTCTGTGCATGTGATTGCTAAGCAATACGAGTTCTAATTACAATTTCATAAACTGCCTATGGGCAAAATGGTAGACTGTATGTGAACTTTTTTGTTTGGGTTTGAACATTCTCATGAATTATTTCAAACCTACATAGTTCAAAGGAAAATAAATTCAAAATATCTATGTAGGACTGAAACCCCATACACCTTAATCTTGTATGTAAATCTACAGGAAATCAGTGGGACCACTTGGTTGAATGTGACATCAATCATCTGTAGGCTCTTGAATTTCATTTTAAGTGGCATTTTATAATACATTTTTGTAATATGTAACATTTTGTCTGAACAATACTGCTAATATCCTTCCAGTATTCCGAAAACACAAAACCGCCATGGCAGTAAAGTATTTCATTGTCAGAATTAAAGGGATTTTCTCCTGCAAATTTAAAGACTCCTTACATTTTTATTTTGTTTAGACTCATCATGGTTGGATTTTAGCAGCAAATACTTTGTAGTGGGTTTTTTTTAATGTATATATGTATGAGAGCAAGAGATTTCATTCATAAAGAAATGTAGCTCATCACTATTTAATTACAATGTTCTGAACTGAAATACATAGCCAGTGGGAATAGGACTATTGATTAAAAACTAGGGTGGTTTCTGTTTAGTCTGTTGGAGGCTCTTCTTTTTTTTTTTTTTTTTTTTTTTTTTCCAATTACTGTGTGTAGGAGAGGTCAGTCTGATCGCATTATAAAATTAGGTTAAGAGACAGTATTTCTACCACTGAATTGCATGTGATCCATTTCTTAAGAAAAGACACAGTAGAATACTTTCACTCTAAATTCAGAGCACTTTGCTGTGCCTGGCATAAAGGGTTTTTATTTTACCCTTCAAATTCATCATTACAAAAACAGAGGTGCCTACAAAACAAAGAACACTACAAACTGATATTCATATGAGTGTAAATAGTCTTTTTTGCACTATGTATTTGCCTTTAATTTTAGGGAAATTTGCTATGGAAATTACAGTGGATGTTTGGAGAGCATAAAGATGCAGATAGAACATCACATGGATTTTAAAGAAGGGGATCTTGTAATAACATCTGAGAATTATAGATCTTCCCAGGGACAGCAGCTCTTACCTGACAGCCTAGCTGAGCTGTCTGAGCATCCCCAGCAGGGAGGCAATTGGGCTGAGAGCTGCTGAGCTCCATGGACATGGGATGATCCATGTTTATCACACAGGTGGCTCCTCTATGGCAACTGTTTTTATTTTGTATTGCAGCCAGGTTTGTATTTGTCTGATGAAATACACTGATGACTGAAATGCTATAACATTGATATATGAATAAAAAGCATAGTAAGATTTTTTTTTTCCAAGAAGATAATGAGGTTTTGCTTAATGCTGTTTCTCAGTGAGTTATAAATTGATAGAAAACAGAGCTGGAGAGGATCTTGAAGGGTCACTCCCCCTGCCCTGACACTGAATTAGTCCTACCTAAACCACCCTGACAGATGTTTGTCAGGCCTGTTCTTAAAAGCTGCCAGCATGAGGACTCCACGGCCAGCCCAGGCAATCTGTCTTTACAGGTAGAAGAGCTTTTCCTAGTGTCAAGCTGAAATTTCCTTGGTGCAATTTAAGCCCATTATTTTTGTCCTCTCCACAATGGATAAGAAGAACAGTTTATTTCCTTCCTTTTTCGTAGCAACCTTTTACATATTTGAAAGCTGTTTTCATGTCACCTCTTAGTCTTCAATTCTCTAGACTAAACAAGCCCAGTTCTTTCTATACTCTCTCAAGGGTCATGTTTCTCAGGCTTCTGATCATTCAGGAAGTGTTTTGTGAAACTCCCACTGACTTGGGAAACTAAGTTATACCTGCACTGTAAAAATCTTGTATTTGCAAAGCATTTAGACATAATATAGGCATTTTTACATAAGTGTGTTGTAACTGGCTTTTATGTCTAAATATGTTTGCTTAAAAAATAACAGTCGTACATCTTAGCAATGACCTTGTGTACCCACACTGGTGGGAGCACTCAGACTCTTAACTTTTGTGTTCTAGAAACGCACGTGGGACAGATGGGTATCTCGTATAGGTACGTGACGTAACATCTGCTGGTGAATAATGATTGTTATAAAGACATCAAATAAAGCAGTGAATGTGTTTACAAGTACTCAACCAGTGTTGCATATACAGTAGTGTACAGAGCTAGTTGAAAAGAAGGCCAAAAACAATTACGAAAAATGTGTCCCTATTTTCCTTGAACAATTAAGACATTTTAAATGCTTCTGTCATCTCTGCAAGTATATGCAAAGCTGAATGAAGAAATAATATGAAATAAGATCATCAGTCATCAAAAAGAGAAAATGCTGATGGTGGAGGTAGAGCTTCTCTTCTCTTAGGGTTACTTTGGCTGCCATTCTTTTCATACCTCTTTAGATGTCTGCAGTACTGAGGAATTAATCTAAGCTAGTCACTGTACAGTGCCTTTTTTGAGTGGTAAATAAGAGCTTTTAGGGTGCAAATCACCTAATCATATTTAGATATCTATTTCTGGATGAGATTAATTGCTGCTGAACTGTTTTTTTCCGCTCCATTAATTTTAACTGAGTCAAGGGGACTAATTCTAATGAGTAGACTCTGCCTAAGTTTCTAATCATATCTCTTAACAGGATTTTCTTTAGACCCTCTAGGTTCTATGGCAGCAAGTCCATGTTGTGGCCTCTTTCAAAGAAAGCACTGAAAAGATGACTAGCAGTCACTGGGAATTGAGTTGTATGGCTCTACTGCTCAGCAGGTAGAAGATTTGACACTGGCGTGATTCCAAGGGGAAGTCTGTTGTGGGTGAAACATGGTTCCAGAAAGAATACTATCTCTTTCCAAAGAGAAAGGAAGAAAGAGTCAGAAGCAAAAAATGAGTAAGAGACAGACCTTCAAAGACTCTCCAGAGAAGGACAGCAAAATAAAGAAGGACTTAATGAAACAACTTTGGTGGAAACAGTTAGGACAGAGCGCTGGGAAGACAAATCAGGATGAACTTATTTTACCTAGGTCCTGGGGCAGAGGAGCTGTGAAGAAGAGTAGGTAGGCATTTCCTCTGAACTGCTGTTTCCTACTCACTTCTGAGTATGAGCAGAAGACCAGACTATATAGACTTCAGGGGTGTTGATAGCTGCTGGAAAGGAAGAGCTGGGACAGAGATTGCAAATGAGGGATGCACACAATGTGCTTTGTTAGGGAGGAATAGGAGACACCTGAGTTTGTACTTCAGTGACTGGAGAGGGTTTGAGGAGACAGGATCTTCTTGCTAGAGCTGGAGGACTAATTGAGTCAAGTTCAGCTGAAAGTTTGGGAATTACTGGGATAACTAGAAGAAAGCTGAAGCAGGTTGCCAGAAGGGCTCTCCTATGCTACAGAAGGGACAACAGCCTGTACTAATACCTTTGTCCTGAACCCTGAGTTGCATCATCCTCCTTCAGGAGCAGCCTTGGAGGGTGGTGGTTTCTGGGAGCTGACTCTTAAGGTATGACTCTTTCTATGCTTCCCCCTCACCCCCTGCCGCCTTGTTTCTGTGGTGCTGCTTACCTGTATATTTAGCCTATCACATTGTACTTTGTCCTGGTTCAAATATACTAGTCAGTGCAAACTGAAGTCATATCCCTGCTCATTCCTTCTTGCCGATGTTCTCTGGAGAGAGAGCACATTCAAGAGCAACTGTACATGCCTAGATGTAAGAGTAGGTAACTCTGACCTAAGTCAAGTATTCTTGCACTGCTATTGACTCCAGTCGACAAGTTTTTACCCCTCAACAGAAAAAGGAGTAGGTTCTGCTTATTTATATCACTTTTATGCAGGCTTTTATTCATGGGTAATGATAATGGTAAGTATGAGAAGCTGTTTGAGCATCCCACCAAAGTACAGCTTTATTCAAATCTAATGTGTGACTCTGAAGAAAAGTTTGTTCCTGTTCTGGCTTCTCATCCTGTTTTGATTGGTAAGGGTACGATACAGAAATTTCTCTAAGTTTTGGATTGCTAGCTTTCTCAATCTAATCATTGGGTAATGCCTAATTTGCAGGTGAGTATGAAATCAAAGTAAAGATTAACAGATTCTTCAATGGTACTCCCAATCCAGGAAATCTTCAAGGAGGAGGAGTTTGTGTTTGGTAGCAATACATGTGCTTCCAGCTACAGAAACAGTTAGGTAATAGTCTACATCATGTCAGGCTTGACTTACATAGGGACTTTCCTGTCTGAGGCAAAAGCTGGATAGAGTTTGGTATTCAGAGCTGTCCAGTGACTGTGTTAACCTAACCCTGTCCTTGGCTCAGGAAATATTTGAGTTTTCCGTAAAAAACAGACAAGTGAGACTGACAACAATGTCTAAAAATAAGTGAAGGTCAGTGGTGATGTCATCTTCAGGGAGATCATTGAGGTTACAATCCCCACTCCAGTCAGAGACGAGATCTGAACAGGGGTTTCCCACATTGCAGAGATGTATTCCAGTCAAGCTAACTGAGGGGAAGAGAAATAAGGACCAATTCCCACTCTTCCCGGCAGCACAAGTAAGACGGCGGAACACTCCCTGTGAGCAAATAGGGCAGGATGCCCAAGTCCCTGCACATTTTCAGGAATGTTTCCTACTTCAGTGTGCCCTGCTTCCATGTATAGAGTCCAAGGCCTACCGCCAACATATGCAAGGTTCAGGTTTTAGGCTGGGTCTTATTTTAGTTGCCTCTAAAAGCTGAGCTGACACCTGTTAGCTGAAGTCCTTCGTTGACCAGATTTTTGTCACCAACATTAACCTGTTGATGTTTAAGGTGTAGCTTCACAAACGTAGTCTTAGCTCAAGAAGTCCCTGCCTTTCCCGGGCTCTGCTTTAGTACTGACCCCTCAGTACAGCTAGGAGTGATGCTGCTGTTCCTCAGGATTGAGTGAAATGACCCTGTTTGGTTCTAGCTTAGAAAGGTCTTAGAAACATACACATGTATCAGCACATCTTAAGTACCCAGGGAGTAGGTATGAACTGGGGATGAGAGCAAAGGTGATGGAATGGGTGGAGGTGGGGGCAGGAACTCCATAAACTGGCCTTGTCACTGATGTCCAAATGTCATGGATGTCCAAATTGCACAACGTACTTGAAAGTGCAGGGTGTTCAGGTATTCTTAACTTACATTGTTAAGGGCAGTGAAAATAATGGTGTAGGTTAAGGTGCTTTTGCCTTATGGTTTCATTTTCATCCTTCTTTTCTTGACTTTTCTGGTGTACTGATCTTCCTCCAGATTTTCCTTTCCTTCGTCTCCAATTACAAATATTTCCAACCTGATTAAATAACAACACTTCTATTTTATGTTTCAGTGATGTGAAGCAGAGCTGATTAAAGGATAGGTAGGCAAGGACAGCACAAAATTTCTCAATGTATCTAGCCTGCAATCTCCTTTGTAGCAAGTTTCCCTTCAGATGTTTTACACAGTTCACTGATGCACATGGAAAATTATGTTGCTGTAGTTAATAACCTTATTTTTTCTATTAAATTTATAACCCTTACCAGGAATTAAATGTGAATAAGTCACTTAATGTTTTTGCTCTTATTATAAAATCCATATGTTTCCTGAGGTCTCCAAGTCTTGTCATTTAATCTGACTAGAGTGATAATCGTTTTTGGAGAAAACGACTATCTGGTGAATAACCAACAAATTTATTACTGCCTAAAACTGTAGAGGACATACTTGTGTCTGTTGAAAGCTTAGTTTTTTCTGAGATAAAAGACAGTCCCCACATGCTTGTACTCAGTATTTTTGGCACAATCCATTTGTGTCTGTCCCGGTTTCAGCTGGGATAGAGTTAATTTTCTTTCTAGTAGCTGGTATAGAGTTACGTTTTGGATTTAGTATGAGAAGAATGTTGATAACACACTGATGTTTTCAGTTGTTGCTAAGTA
>VYZV01038102.1:25780-50616 GCA_013401275.1 Pandion haliaetus | reverse complement strand
GGGGACAAGTGAGGAGTCCTCCCTCTGAGGAGGAAGGAGCTGCAGAGACCATGTGTGGTGAGCTGACCCAAACCCATCCCCTGTTCCCCTGTGCCGCTGGGGGGAGGAGGTAGAAAGGAAGCGGGAGTGGGGTTGAGCTGGGAAGGTGGGAGGGGTGGGGGGGTGTTCTGATATTTGGTTTTCCTTCCTAATATCCTTGGTTTTGATTTGATTGGTAGTAAATTAAATTGATTTTATTTCTTCCCCAAGTTGAGCCTGTCTTTTGCCCGTGACCATAAGTGGGGAGTGATCCCTCCCAGTCCTTGTCTCGACCCACGAGCCTGTCTTTGTATTTTCTCCTCATCCTAACGTGGCCAGGGGTGGGGGTGGGGAGTGAGCGAGAGGCTTCGTGGTGCTTTGTTACCGGCTGGGCCGAAACCAAAACCACGACATTATATAGTAACCACAGGATTTAGTACTTTTCAACATTAGCAAGAGCTCCACCTTCCTATGCCTCTGACATACTTTGGTTTATTGAAACTTCAGAAAGTGAGTTTCTGCTAGGAATTTTTGCATGTATTTCTACAGCTGAAAAAAACATCTGACCTCTGTTTAAAAATCAAATTGACTTACAGTTGGGAAAGGTTTAGTACTCCAATCTTTTATTGAATAATACTGGATCATTTATCTTTGTTGAAATCTTATCTCTAACTGTTGGGTTTTTTTTAGTGGAAATATTTATTTGAAGAGGTCAGTAAGGGCATTACTGGCACATGGTGGGGAAGGTTGTTTTAGTGGGGCTCCTGCTTTGGTTAACAACCTTTAGATGTGAATGCTTGTCTGAACACACAACTTCTGGGAGTTCATTCAGCCCTGGATAATTATTCAATGGGACACATCTGGTTCTTACAGAGTCAGCACTCCCACTGACTTCACTGGGTCTAGTACTGCAGGATTCAGCCCCACATGAGCAAAATAGAGAAGCTGTTTTGCTGAGGCAGACAACAATCATTGACAAAATAAATCCACTGAAGGAAGGAAAGAAAATATTACTGCAGCATGATGTTAACCTTTGGGAAACTACTGTAAGGTATTTTGCTCTTGCAAATGAAAGAGACCTTCAGAAGGAGCTAAGATACACGGGGCACACAGAATTCCTTGGGTATTTTTGTCATTTAGTGGTGGGTTGTTGCTTGTTTTTTTTTTTTTAATGTATCTAAGTAAGCAGGGATTTGTCTGCTTTATTTTTGTATTTTTACTGGTGTGAGTTGTGTTTCTTTTGGTGTTTGTTGGGACAACTTTCTCCAAGGACAACTATATCAAAAGATGAGTAAAAATAGTGAGGAAGAGAGAGTACTTTTAGATCACAGGACAAGGAATAGGAGTGAAAGCTTCTGTAATGTCAAAGGGAATGTGAAAACGTGCTTAGCTCTACAGCTGAGATATTACATTTGAAGAAAAATGTAAATGCAATGCATGCTTCAGAATATTACTTTTCATTGGAAACAGTGTTGTTGAACAGAACTGAGGTCATTGAATCATGAATGGTACAGTTAAATTAAAGGTTTCCACAGACAATACCAACACCATCCCATCCATTAAAAAAAACTGGAATTGCAGAAGACAACAGGGCTATAAAGGAGTGTTTCAAGACAACTGGTAATTTCAAAGATCACTATGGAAGAAAAAAGGTGAAGAAAAATTCAGTGGAGAAATAGTTCTAGATAGGTGAAGAGAGCATCTGCGGGGTGCAGACAGTCTGGGAAGAGGAAATAGAGGTTATTGAAAATACAGATAAAGTGAAAGAAACTGCAGCTTGTATGTTGAAGAAGCTCATGAAAGAAGAAAATACACACGAAAATTTATAGCAGCTCATGGTACTTGATGAGGGAGGGGGGAAGACATGGGAGTAGGGAGAAAGATGAGCCTTGAGTGTGAGGAAAGCTGACAGTGGCCTAAAGCATGCCTGGCAAAGCTGAAAGCTAGTGCTGGAGAGGGCTTTCAGTGAGAAATGGAGCTGCTGAGGGCAGGGTGAGAAGGGAAGGATGCAGATTATAGAACAAACCAGGGGTGAGGCCAATGGAAGGAGCCAGGGGAAATAAGATAAAATGATAAAGGGATTTGGAGAAGAGAAAGATTATCTGAAAGTCAGAAAATATGGGAGAGCTTTAAGGAGATAGTGTCCTTAATTTTCATCCTACAACCCTGCAGCAAGTATTATAAAGGGGACATACCAGAAATCTTTATTCATTGGTAATCTCTAACTGTCATAATGGCCCCTTGGAAGTTTTTGCAGACTCCAATTTAAAATAGCTCTAAGATACACTGACATGAAAAAAACTCAACATAGCTTCAAGAGATCCTAAAACTGCGATAGTCAATGAGGAGTCTTCACATGCAACTTGGGGTCCGGAGCTCAGCTTTGTATTTTGGTTTCCCCAAGCAACTCCTGGTTGTATAACCTGTTAATCCAGTGATCCTCTTCCCTGAACGGTATCACCAAAGGTGATGCCAGAGGTAAAGAAACCAAGGCACTACTTTGAGAAGTGAGTTTCAGTAACTGCTGCAAGACCTATGGACAGTGGACTCATCATCTCTTGATGTTTTAGTGCCTTTCTGGCGGTTATGCGAATGTGTTAATGGGGGGGCTCAATACATGGATAGCTTAATGATCATGAGTAGTTATCTGGTCTAAATAGGGGATTCCCTCCTCAGTGTAATGGCTCTTTCTGGCCTCACCATTTGTGAACATGAAGGTCTAGTCCTCTGGTACCTGTGGCTTCTTTGGGCCTACAGGTTCATAGGACAAGCTGTTTTCAGAGACTCCAAGTGATGGATTATTCTCCCAAGAGAGATAGGTAAAAGTCCCTTCTCTCATAGTGATGTTTATTAGGAGGTTTTATGCATCCTAAATGAGAAGGGAGGGCATCAAGTGTCACTTGAACTCAGCTGACTGCAGCGGGCAGCATTTTGTAGTTTTGAGCCCAGGCTGCTGTGTGCTCTCCAGGTGGCAACAGTGCTATGGCTCTGAAGGATATATGGTGGCAGTAGGCATGGTGGGAAGGGGGCAGCCATTTCATGAATGTTGTGTGTGCCATGCTCCCTGGCAAGTGAAAGAAAGTCCTGCAAGGAGCACTGATGCTATGAGTGGTGACTTACATGTGTTTATCAGCTGTCCAGAGATAAAGAGAGATGGTGAGGTGAGTCATGATTTCCGGAGTATGCCACAATTTGGGTATATTTGAGATATCCACACAGCTCAAGGCCTCAAATTAAATATGTAGGACTCAAAGGATCCCTTTTCTCCTAGGTTCTAGGTGAATCTAAATGCTTCCACACACAGAGTTGCCATCAGTCAGGAGGGCTGGTTATAGAGCAAAAGGAGAGAAAGGAAGGACAAACAGCTGGTTATGGTTATTTAGAATATGCTCGTACAGTATGCAACTCCTTTTCCATACCCTTTTTGGGGGAGGAAAAAAAAAAAGAAAGTCTGTAACTAAAGTCACATCAGAAGTCTGAATTCAGAGAGCCTAATCATGTAACCTTCACTTACCGTGGTGAATAATTCAGTGGGATTGTGTATGTGAGTTAACAAATTCTTCACACAAGTAGAGGAAGAAAAAAGGGAGAGAAGTAGAACTGGAGATAGGTCCTTGGCTGGTGTAAATCACATAACTCAATTGAAGTCAGTGAGAGATACCTATTTGCACTGGTTGCAAATCTGACATTTCTGAAGAATATAGGAGATCAAAACATTCCACCAAAGAAAAACATGTGGTTTTGGTTATAGAATGTACCTCAGTGGCAGTGGATGGACAGAAGAGAGAGCTGGATGGGTAATTATTAATGAATAACATAAATTATGGATGTGTCTGTTGATTTCTTCACAAACTGTCTGTAGAAGAGGTTGCAGTTTTCTCAACTGTTCCTTACTTTAAATTATTTGTCAAAATTTTTCCAGAAAAAAAATCACCTTTAACTCATCTGCAAGGACCATAGTGGAAGACTTTGGAATGGGTGTGTGGGTCTTTTAGGGTCTGTGATTTGTCTTTCCTTCTCTCATGTTGACTTCACAGGGATTAGGTCACCAGCATGAATGATGGATGCACATAAAAAAAATTAGGTTTTAATAGCCATGAGATACACCTGCTTTTTGATTTTCATAGAAACAGATACAGTTCCAGCTGGGAAATGTCAGGTCCTGAAAGGCAGAAGTTTTGCCAAGAGGGCTCTGAAAGCCCTTGTACCAGCTGGGTTCACTGAAGTGTTAATGAAGCAAGGAGGGACAGAAGAATGTTCTTGTCTCTGAGAGGTGGTTCTCAATAACCAGCTTGTAGTGCTGCAACCACTTTCACTGCAGTCAGTGCTATTTGCTGAGATCAATAGTCAATTCAGAGGCACAGAAAGGATTGTGTCATTGCTAGTTTTCCATCTCACTTTAATATATGGAACTGAGCTACTTCAAATGGTCTGGGGCTGGTTTTGACCCACTGAAGTTACAGGTAAACCAAGTTGCTGACATAGATTTGATACATGTTCCCAAACTGGGAGCATCTTTAAAAGTCTGCGTGCAGCTTGTTCACAGCACTGAAGCCTCTGGTCATAGCAGGTCAGAGCCTTCCCTTTCAACAAAAACAGCTAAATCTAGAGGGTATAATAAAAGCACTGGTGGTATCTTTGAGCCAAAAGAAGGTAGTTTAAAACTGCTTAAAATTTGTAGCATATGCTTATCAGCCCTACTCCCACATGGAAATCACTGTGTGTCATTATAGCAGTTATAGTTCTGTCCTGTCTAGCTAGTTACGTCAGCAGGGAAAACACCATGTGAGGAGGCACTGGAACATGTTCTAATGTTGACCAGGAATAGAAATACAGGCACTCTATGCTTCTGGAAAGCGATGACCCGATATTTTTCCACTGTGAAATTATTGGTTAAACGTATAAATGAAAGATTTATAACACCTCTATTTGAATTCTTACGGCTTTTACCATCACAAGTTGGGATGATGTCACAAATGATGCAGCTACCGAGTGCATTTTGACAAACCAGCCTTTAACGAGTGAAGATTAATGAGCTATTCCAGAACTGAGCTTTTATATGTGCTGTTTATACAAAAGGAGTATTAAAACGAATAAAATGGGCTGTCTGCCAAAGTACCGATGACATACAGAATATTGAAATAAATAGCTGATGATGCAAAAAAACGCTGAGAGAGAAGTATATTCAAGCAGTGCATCATCACGTGTTTATATCATTGCTTTGGAACTATTGTCATGCCTCTTCTTAGTTGTCTGTACACTCCCTGTGACTGATTCTTGCCACTGTTACTCTGGGGCTGTTAGTCCTGACTCCAGTGTATACACAAGGTAAGGGGAGTTGTTCTGTCATGGTAACGAAATATTAATCGAGAACAACAACTTCTGTATGTTTTAATTGTGAAAAGAATACTGTGTTCACCCACCTGAGTACTTAATTATTTTCTAAATGTCTGTTTTCAGCAGGACTCATTCCCAAGATGCCTGGTGTAGCCTAGCATTGGGAAGTGTCTCTAAAATTAATATTAAAATAATTATTTCAAAAAACCTCCACATCATAATAAACCAACAAAGAAAACATAAAACATTAAAACCTCAATATTTATATATCGTCCACCCAAAGATCTCAAAACCCTTGCTAAATGTGGTCATTGTAAACATCCTTCATTTGTATTTTTAGATACTTCATTTTCTTTGAATTCTAAGCAGGCAAATTGTTCAGATTCACTACTGTGTTCATATTGCAACAGTTACTTAAGCATCACTATCCTCTGATGTGTATATATTTTTTATGCCTTCCAACACAGAAATTCCTGTACTTTGGAGGTTAATAGTTGCTACTATTGAAAAATATTCAGTATAATCTCAGGACGACTTGGAACAGGACATGAGATGGAAATCCACAGTTGGTGAAATAAGGATATAGAGAGGTGATATACAGTTACATGAGCAGGGATTCTCCAAGGACATTTTTATGAAGTCCTCTATTGCTGTGAAAAGCTGCACGAGATTATTAATGATCTCAAGTGGTCAGAATGTTTTGCGTGGTCAGAAATATGATAAATATAACACACAACTTTTTTAATTTTAAGTGTGCTAGTATGGAAGCATGCTTTGTATTACAGTGCCATCCTTATTGGAATAGATCAAAAGTCTATTGATCTGTTGATTCTTCCACAAGCAAGTGAACTACAAACATACAGGGATCAGTGTACCCATCACTCTGAGCTTGAGAAACAAGGTTTTATGATGCTCTTGAATATACTTAAAAGTAAGAACAGGAGCTTTCTGAGGGGAAACAATCACAGTTCTCCATAGAGACTGGAGGGTGCGTGATAATAAGAATCTCCTCGGAATAATAAGGGAAAGCCGGATAGGGGAATCACATTCTTGTTGGTGTGGTATTTTCCTAATCACATGCTCTTAATGAAAATTATGTGGCAGGGTCACTGAAAATCAGGCTAACCATATGGCAAGCACAGTGGTTGCTTCGTAATGCATGGGCTTGCTAAGGATTAGAAATCTATTAGAGAACAGATTTGGAATTCCATTGAAGAAAGTAATGAACTGCATTTCAGTGGAGAGAAAGTAATCTCAGATAAGCAGAAAGCACAGTCAGTTTGACAGTGTGTTGAAGAGGTTCAAGAGGTGAAGTGAAAGTCATGCACAACCACTGAGGAGATACACTGAGGTGAAGTTTTTTTTTTTTTGTTTATTGTGCTGTGGATTTCTTGAGGAAGAGTTCTGCAGATGAAGTGCATGCAAGATCAGACCTATTAAAATCAACTCTCAAAATTCTGAACACATGGGGCTAAAGTACTTAGCTAAGAAGCAGATAAAAAGCCTCAAAGATCTTTCAAATAGAAAATAAGAAGCTAGTGAATTATGTTGTTTCTAAATATTCAGTAAACTATCAGTAGGTCAAAATTATATATGAAGTGACTCCACAGGGTACACAGAATTTATAAAAATAGACGAGGTATTTTAAATCTCCAAAATCTGAAAGGAGACCAAGAAGCATATCCATAACTTTTATTTTTACAAACAGAATCCAAACCCCAAAACCCTAGAAGGCATCACTCCCCAGCTATAGAATGAGCTGTTAACAAACTAGTTACTCTGTCTGGATTTCCTCATTTGTTTGGATATGACACCTATGCTCCCAGTGAAACCGCATAAATATGTTTTTTCAAAACAATGAGCAGTACCATAGAAATCAGTATGCAAAGTGTGTTGCTTCAATATCACTACCAGGCTGCCCTGGATTCCAGACTTGATGTGTCATAAGAATTTATTCTCTCTGCATAGCATGTATATTGGGCCTAAATTAGTTGTCGGCATAGGTAGATACTTTACGAGTAGCGAATTTTTACCTTTTGTTTCTCTGTGCTATGGGAAGCTTTAAAATCTATGATGTGATGAGGCATAGTTTGCTTTCCTCTCTGCTCATCTATTAGCAGATTAAAAAACGAGCCATTTCTGAGTGTGCCTTTGTTCCTACCATTTCAGAGTTCATGGTTAATACAGAAAACTGAGAAAAGCAAACTATTTTGTGACATAATCTGCTGTTGAGTAGCAGCTTAATTAAGATGCCCTTCCATTAATAGACCTATACTGGGAAAACACAGAGAGGCTCTGCAGAGAGTAGGGGGATGTCAGACTTCTGTCCATACCAGCCAACAGGCAGTTATTAGCTCACAAACTGACTCGGGATCCAGGGGTCTTGGGGTCAATGTTTGGCTCAGATTTCTGTGTCACCTCACACAAATAATTTAATCATTGCACATTCCTGTTCTGCATCAATAGAATTGATCTGAAGTGTGGAATTTCTCTGTGCTGGAGAACACATGGTAAGAAAGTACTTATTCTCAAGACACTGAGGATGGTGTCATGCACAGGCCTTCTTGCTTGATCCTTTTCCCCATCGTTTCTTATAGGCAATAGCAGATAACTTCTCATACACTCTCAAGCTTTTTTCTGGCTTGGGGTGTGTGTGTGCCCTTTGGGGGGGGAGGGGTGTGGGCTGGTTTGTTGGTTGGGTTTTTTTAACTTGTACATGGATGCGTTGTTTTCTTTCCATTCTCTTTTGCCATTAGTTCTTTCAATGTGTTCTCTAATTGCATGGTCTGCCCCACTAAGCTGCAACTCAGAATCACTTTCAAGGTTCAACTTCCTGCACTTGTGCATATACACTGCAGTGTTTCAATGAAAGCTGCTTCACCACACCTGTCTCCCCCACTGCAAAAGAATTTCTCTTCTGTTTCCATTCTACAATCTTCCTGAGTAAACAGTTTTTCTCTTCCAGCTCAGCTGAACCCCATGCCTACAACCTCAGTCACATTTTTCCCACCTTGCAACCCCTTTTGAAACCTTCTACTCCCCTACTCTTGACTTCTCCTCACATGTTGACAGCAGTTTATTCCAGTGAAAACTCTGTATGTCTTTCTCCCATGAAATGACTATTCGACCTCCCTGCCCCATCCCAGATTGCCTTACAGTCATTGTAATTGTTCTGCAAGTGTCATCTTCTTCCCTGATTCAGGTGCAAGTTCCTGAGTCATGCTCCTTATCTAATCACCTCCAGTTGCCTCAATACCATCCTACTTTTTCCACAGTCTGTCTTGTATCTGTGTATTTTCCCTCCTTTAGCCTGTCCTTTCTCTTACTATGCTCGAGCTTTTCTCTTCACAGTAGAATCATACTTCAGTCTTTCCTATCTTAATAAAAATTGTATATGCCCCTTTAGCTTCATGTGCCTTTACCAGTATGTTCTCTATTTTCTTTCTCTTCTTCATTTCTGTGTAATTGAAAGTGCTGTTTAGAACACCGAAGGTCTACTTTTTCCAGTTATATCCTCAATTTTATTCCCTTCTTGCTCCATCAGACCTCTCCCACTGAACTTACTAAAACCTTTTCTCTAGGAAGTGCCCAGCACTGTTACTCAGGGTTCATTCTTGACACATCAATTACATTCATATCAAGTATCAAACGTATCAAACATTTCTCATGATGGCCTTCATTCTTGGACAATGATCCCAATAAATATCTGAAAAATTATAATATTTATTATCTTATACTGCTGCAAATCTTCCTTAAAAGTCTCCTTGTCAATGAAGGCATTGGTGATCCAACTCCCCTCTGTCACGCTGACCAGCACTGTTTCACATTTTTCCTTGTGTAGATCCATGTTAACTTTTAATGTCTCTCATTGTTCTTGTAGCAGTAACTGTCTTTTACTCCGTATCTGTGTAGCCCATAGCCCAGTCAGGCCTTGCTCCATAATTGCCACTTTAAGCCTGTGGTGGGTTGACCAGGTGCCCACCAAAGCTTCTCTATCAATCTCCTCCTCAGCTGGATGGGGGAGAGAAAATATAACGAAAGGCTCATGCGTCAAGATAAGGACAGGGAGAGATCACACACCAATTACTGTCATGGGCAAAATGGACTCAGCTTGGGGAAATTAGTTTAATTTATTAACAATCAAATCAGAGTAGTATAATGAGAAATAGAACCAAATCTTAAAAACACCTTCTCCCACCCCTCTCTTCTTCCTGTGTTTAGCTTTACTCCTGAATTCTCTTCCTCCTCCCCTGAGCAGAGCAGGCGGATGGGGAATGGGGGTTGCAGTCAGTTCATCACACATTGTCTCTGCTGCTCCTTCCTCCTCAGGGTGAGGACTCCTCACTCTTCCCCTGCTCCAGCATGGGGTCCCTCCCATGGGAGACAATCCTCCATGAACTTCTCCAGCATGAGTCCTTCCCACAGGTTGCAGTTCTTCACAAACTGCTCCAGTGTGGGTCCCCCATGGGGTCCCAAGACCTACCAGCAAACCTGTTCCAGCATTGGCTCTTCTCTCCACGGGTCCACAGGTCCTGCCAGAAGCCTGCTCCAGCATGGGCTTCCCACAGGGTCACAGCCTCTATTGGGCATCCACCTGCTCTGGCATGGGGTCCTCCATGGTCTGCAGGTAGATATCTGCTCCAACATTAACCTCCCGGGGCTGCAGGGGGACAGCCTGCCTCACGATGGTCTTCCCCACGGGCTGCAAGGGAATCTCTGTTCTGGTGCCTGGAGCACCTCCTCCCCCTCCTTCTTCACCGACCTGGGTGTCTGCAGGGTTGTTTCTCTCACATGTTCTCACTCCTCTCTCTGGCTGAAGTTGCCCTTTTGCAGGTTTTTTTTCCCCCTCCTTAAATATATTATCCCAGAGGCACTACCACCATCGCTGATGGGCTCAGCCTTGGCCAGTGGCAGGTCCATCTTGGAGCCGGCTGGCATTGGCTCTGTTAGGCACAGGGAAATCTTCCAGCAGCTTCTTACAGAAGCCACCCTTGTAGCCCCTCCCCTACTACCAAAACCTTGCCATGCAAACCCAATACAAAGTACTACAGCAATAGTAATATTAATAGTAGATAGAATCCTATTGACATTCAGTGCTGTAATCAGCACCTTCAAAAATGCTTGTAAATAGTAGAGAGAAATTATTGGCAGGGAGGTCACATGTTTCCTAGGTTGTTTAAAAAACACAAAACAAAATTGAAGTCCTCTTAGTGAGCATGGCTTGAGTCTGATTTTCTTGTATTAAATCAGGTTAACCCACTAAACATCATTCATAGCTTCAGATCCTGATTCAGTTATTTCTTTTCCTGAAGCTAAAAGATGTTTAAGTCCTTCTTGTATTGATTCAGCCTTCTTCACCGCTGTGACAAACAAGGATTGGAAAGAAGAGTTTGGCAAAGAAGGGGTTAGCGGACAGGTTGCAGCTACCTGATGTGAGTGTTAAATCAGAAGGATAATCAGCTATGGTGAGCTGACTCTCCTTTTGATATTTATAGAAAGCGATGTGGGCTGAACTGTTAAAAAGGAGGAGTCTTTCAAAAGTGGACTCCCAAGAGATGAGGATGGAACTGAGGGTTTTTCTGGACTGTGGCCAAATATTTTACTGTGAATATTGGATTATGCAAGCTGTTATTTATGTGTGGCAGTGGAACAATCAAGACTTCCTGTACATTAACATTTTCCTGCTGTTGCATAAAGCTAATAACACTTGTATATTTCTCAAAAGGTATTTAAGTCTTGCATGTATGTGCAGCATCCTCTCCATCCTTGCTTTGAAGGGCTTCTTGGAATGTGCTCCACACTTCATCTAGTTTGTCGCTACATCATTAAGAAAAAGTGCTCTTTCTGTGAGGCCCAGTAAAACCATTACAAAACAGGGTTCTTAACTATATTTCTCATGCAGCTTCTCCCCTGAGCCTTGCCAACTCCTAATTGGTTTTGGATACTCACTGTTTCTTATGCAGCCATCTCCTGTTCTTTTCAGTGGTTGTTGTCTCTAGCCTTTTGTCAACAGGAGCTGTTTATTTCCCAGCTCTCGACTTCTTTGCATTTCTCAACAAGGTAGTCTCACAGACTATCTTAAAATGGGTGTCAAGTACAAATATGATCAACTCTTTGTCAAACTTCTAATTTGCAAAACCCCGACCCAGTATGTTTGTATTTGTGGAGTTAATCTTCTATGTCTCCCTATTATCATCTATGTGTATTTTCAGTGTACATTTTTGCTCTCTAAGGTACAGTAGGACAGAAATTTAGGGATGACTGGTGTGTTTGTTTCTTCTATATGGCTGTTATTGTGTATTGATTATCAGAGCATAATGGTGGATGGAGTTTGAGTAAGTTAAAAATTTCTCTGTAGACCCAGATCTCAGTGTGAGTTGAAAACAAGGGGGATATTGCCCTTGTATCAAGGGAAAGTCAAAGAGAAATTCTCCTTTGAAAGGCTTCCACTATCAAATCTCCCAAGACATATTTTCCTTGCATTTTGCCAGTCATGCAGTCAAATTTTCCCTTCCCCAAATTTTTCTGAAGCTCATAGAAGAGTCACAGGGAAACTCAAAGGACTTGAAGTTAATCTCACCTAGGGGGCTTAAATATCTCTCCTGGCCTTTCATATCCATCTGGTTTTGCTTTCGGGAAGGGTACAGGCAGAAGACATCTTCTCTTGTAAGAAAGAACTGATACATTTGTACCCTTATATGTGCATTCTTCTGGTGGCCTGCATGTTGCACATAGTCTTTGTTCCCTCAGTATAGGGAAGTTGTAGCTTTCAGCATGCTTCACTGCCAGCCAGACCCCTCCAATAAATGCTTTGCCTTATCCATACATCCTTCAAAAATACAGGCTTTGAGCTAAATGGCAAAAGGATAATCACAGTCATATAAGTAGTAACTAAAAAAACGCCTTGAATTTCTACAAAGCATTTTCTGCAGAGAAGGCTGTGACTCAAGTTTTATAGTATTTCTTGATATGAAATTATTGAAATTTTTAGGGTTATATAAACATGAAGTGGTGCAAATGTGAAGATCTGACAGAAGGAAGGATGCCATTTCTGCGCATACTATCTTGCTACCAAGACAGGACTATCTAGGGATTTACAGTTCTTCATACACTTCAGTCTCTAATATCCATTGCTGGTCTCCATCTCTAATGAACAGTACCTTCGGGCAATATTTAATTGGGTAGTACAGTAATCTTGTGATCAAGATATAAATTCATTACAGACTAGATTGCAACTGACAAACTCATTTCACCTATGACCTAAACTGAATATGAACTCAACTCTTCTCAGGTAGGAAGCTGATGTATAAAATAATTTTCAACTCATTGCTAGGGGATTTAGAGTGCATGTTTTTAGTGGTTTAATCTGGGATTTAAACCTGAAGCCACTTACTTGAAGAGCTGGCCAAAACCAAGATATACAGATAAAGCATATATTTTTTCAAAATGAGATCACTTCACAGGATTTTAGTGTTACCAAAATAGTGCTTTTGATGGGGAAAGACAAAATGTTTGATTTTTCTTTTAGCATTGGAATACAGGGATGTAATATTTATCAGAAATATGTCTATATGCTATGTTCTTGATGATACACTAAAATTACAAAAGCTAAATAAATGTTACAGTGCTCCCAACAATTTTGGTTTTGTGTGTTTCACTGATGATGACAAATTTGGCACAGTTTTAAAAGATACTTTCCATAAAATGGAATACAGACAGCCCTAATGGCAGATGTTGGTCAATATCTTTTTTAAAACAGATCCCTAAAAATTTGCCACAAGTGGAGTCCAGCTGGAAGGGAAGACAATGGCTATCTCAGACATTTTAATAGGTTGAAATTGAGCAAAGCAAAAATTACATTTATGCTGTGCAATTAGTAACTTTTAATAATCATTAAAAGTCTTTCTTCTCAACAGAAATGAAGGACTTGCTAGCTTCATGCCTGGGTGAACAAAGACCTTTCAAGAACATTTCACTGCTATTCTGTAAGTTTATTGTCTTAATAGATATTCCCATTGACCACTGTTTGCTTTACATTTTTTCACTACATATTTAAAATTGACATATATTTGAATACTTACCATTATATGGTCAGTGGAGCTATTCATTTAATAGGTCAAATAATCATTATATTTCACTAGGATGCTGGGGTTTAATTCATTTAACATTTTAATCTTCCATCAGTTTTTCCTTTAAGAGGATTTCAGTGCATATACAGGATTTGTATAAATCTGTGCAGTAAATTTATTCTTTTAACAGTTTTATTCTTTCATCAGAAATTCATTTAAATGGATTCTGCTATATATCACATTCCTGCCAGTGTGGCTTTAGGTCAGGCTGTAATTGATGCAAAAGCAATGAGGTATTAAAAGAGAAAGGAAATATCTGAAATTGGAAAGGGTTCAAAAAGCATGCCATTGTAAGGCCATGACATTCTTCAGATATGATGGGGGTGGGGGATGGACCACTAATAAACCATTTTGGTCCAAAGCCTGGTATAGTTGCTAATTTCAGGTTTTACTCAAATCAGAATCTGTGTTAAGAGGATGGTTGCCTTTAAAGCTTGAAGGAGCATATCAACTCAAGGATCACCTATCAGGGTCTAAACATGTTCCTCTGTACTGTTATAAATAAGTCTAGAAGTATCAAAACAGAAAAATGTAGATAAAATGCTTTCTTCTTTTTCAGTTTGCTCATGCAAGGCATTTGACATACTCAGCTTTTTGTTTTGATGGTGTAGGTTGCTCTGTTGGTATGGGATACACAGAGCAGTAACTGTAAGACATGCCTTTTTCCAAGTTTTAAGGTAGATTGGTAATGACAAAGAGTAACAGAAAAGAATGAAGCTAAAACTAGTAAAGGATTTCATGTATGTGTGCATGAACAGAGAAAAAGGAAGTACAGGAAAAAGGAGAATGATGTGGATAATGTAAATATGCTACGATTTCCTACATACAGAAAGACAGTAGGAAAAATTTAATTTCTAAATTTCTACATGTCATCTACTACCATTTAATATATGCAGCATAAGGATATACTTTTTAAAATGTTAAGCAAAGTGAATTTAACTGTGACCTTTTGATGAGATAGCTAAGGTGTTTCACTGCAGAACTAGATGTGTAAGTTCATACGTTGTTCCACATTCAGCCCCAAAGCTGTCTATTGCTAACTTTACTGACAGTAGCTTCTTGGTCATGTGCATGGGGAAGTCAAAGTCAATCAGAAATGCAGCTTGCTTGTATCATACCTTCAATGCTGTTGGCTGCTGCAACAGCTGGTGTAACTTTACTCTGCTGGAAACAAAGGGTCCAGGATATATGGGGTAGCCTATGGACCTCTAATAGTATTGGTGCATTCAAACAGTTAACTTGCATGCCCTAAAAGTAAATAGAAGAAGGAAATAATGTTTTAAAACTGACAATACAGAGACAATTTTAAAAAAATTAAAATAAAATAAAATTTTAAACAAAGAATGCAAAATAGCTGAGGAAAATTAAGAAAAGCTGAGGAAAATTAAGAAAAGCTGAGGAAAATTAAGAAAATCTGAGGAAATGTGCTGGGGGCTAGAGGCTATAATATTTGTGTGTATGTAAGAAAGACTACGTGTCTTTATGCAGTCAAATAGTGTCATTAATTTTAATGGAAGAATTTCCAATAAAACCAATTTATTATTACATCTCTATTTTTTTAAGGAAAACTATAAACCTGGATCCTTTGTTTTATTTTCAAGGTATGGCCCATACAGTATATCCTCCTCAATTTAAAAATTGTTGTTTTGCTAGAATTGCCAATGGTTGGAATATAAGTAGGATTTCAGTGCTGATGAGGAATGGTTGATTAGATCAATGAAGAAAGATATAATGAAGGGTTTGTTGAACATGTACTGTGCTTCTTATTGTAATTCAGCAAATAATTAGCTATAAAAATCAATGATTTAAATGTTAAACAAAAATGCAGTCTCAGTTGGCAATTACAATAGTTGCACATAATTTTCTTTGTTTTTCATAGAGACTTTTTGGATGGTATTGTGTAGAGTAAGAGATAGAAAGCAGTCCTGAAGGAAGGCTCAGCCCAAGCCTAAGCTTAGGGGAGAGGTTAGGAGAAAGACAAAGTCCAGTGCTGGAGGAGGGCTGCAAAGGGGATGCTAAAGAAGGTGGTGGGCTACAGAATGAGTATTCTACTGAACAATTTTTCACCTGCACTATGGCTGGGGATCCTTGAGTAAGGCTCATCCCACCCCTTGTGTTGAAGCCAGTTAGGTGAGAGAGAAACTCAAGAGCTCCCATTGGAGCAGGGTGGGAAAAGGACTCCCATAAGAAGGGGTGGGCTGCAGAAAGACTTCTTCCCTGACTGCACTTTCATATGGATGGTGCCTGGCAGTCCCGATCTAAGGCTGAGCCCTCTATGATGGTGAGCATTAGGGTTAGAAGAGAGCCAAAATCTAGATCTACTTTTGGAGTGGAGCAGCAAAGGACTACCAAAGAAGCAGTAGGCTACAAAAACACTACTTCCCTGACAAATTTTTCATCTAGGTCCTGCCTGGGGGACCTTGCCTGAGGCTCAACCAAGGTCGAGACATAGGGTTGGGAGATAGATAAGGTGAGAATTAGCAGGAAGAGAAAGATTAGTGCTCCTGTAGGAATGGGACTGGAAAGGGTCTGCCAAGGTAAGTGGTAGGCTACAGAAATATTTCTCCCCTGAACGTTTTTACATTGGGGTTGTTCCGGAGGGGCAAGGTTCAGACCACGCTTAGTGTTGGAGATCATTTCTCAGGAGAGACACAAAGCCTACTTTTTTTTTTTTTTTTGATTTTTTTGAAAAGGAGCTTCCAAGGGAAGTGGTATGTTATGAAAACGTTATTACTCTGACAACTTTATCATTCAGGCCATGCCAGGGAGTCCTGGTGTAAGGCCATACTCTCTGTGACAGTTACTGTCAGGGTGAGGAGAGAGACAAAGCCTGGAGCTCCAGATAGAGTGGGGTTGGAAAGAGTCTGCCAGTCGAAGTGGTGGGCTAGAAAAGTGTTACTCAACTTTTTTTTAATTTGGGCTTTACCCAGGGGCCATGAGGCAAGCCTGAACTTTCTACAATGGCTTGCATTTGGTGCTGGGAGAAAGACAAAGGCTAGTGGGGTTGAAAAGTAGGTACCAAGGGATATGGTGGGCTACAAAAACCCTACTCCCCTGACTTTTTATTTCTGTCCATGACCAGGGTTGCCAGGTCAGTTCTGAGCAAAGGCCAGCCCTTAAGGTTAAGGTTAGCATTAGGACAGAGACAAAGCCTAGGACTCCAACAAGAGTCAAACCGCAAAGGGGCTGCGAAAGCAGGTGGTGGGCTATAAGAATATTAACCTCCTGACTTTTTTATCTGGCCATGCACAGGGGATCCTTAACTAAGGTTCAGCAAAGGCCAAGCAATGAGGTTGAGGTTAGGGTTGGGTTTAAGGTTAGGGTTGGGTTTAGAGACAAAGCCTAGACCACTTGTTGGAGTGGATGTGCAAAAGCTATACCAGGAAATGAGGTAGGCTGCAAAAAGATTTCTACCCTGATTACTTTTTAATCTGTACTATGTGTGGGGGTCTTGGGGTAGTGCTGAGCTAAGGCCAAGCTAAACAGTTAGGGTTATGTTTGGTTTTAGAGGGAGGCAGAATCTTGTTCTCCTGTTGCAAAGTGGATGGAAAGGGGCTACCAAGGGCAGTGGTGGGTGAGCACCACGAAGCTGGCTAGCTCAAAAGCTAGCTCAAACCCAAAGGTTAGGATTAGGAGAGTGACAAAGCATTGAGCTTTCGTTGGAGTGTGACTGCAAAGTGAATGCTGAGGGTAGGATTAGGCTGCTAAATATTTCTCTCTTGACACCATTTTCGTCTGGGCCATGGCTGTTGTCCTCCGTTAAGGCTCAGCTCATCCTTCACTTTTGAGTTAGGGTTAGAGTTAGGAGAGGAGAGACAAAGCCTATATCCCCCATTGCAGTATGGCTGCAAAGAAGTTGCTAAGGGTAGGGTTAGGTTGCCAAAATATTTCTTTTCTGGGCCATTGCTGTTCATCCTTAGCTGAAGCTTAGGCCATATCCACCATTAGGATTAACATTATAATTAGGCAAATGGTTAGGAAAGAGACAAATCTTGGGACTCTGGGTGGAGTCACGTTGCGTGGGGGCTGCCAAGGGAAGGGGTAAGCTACAATAAGTTTTCTTCTATAATAACTTTTACATCTCAACCATGGCTTGGGGTCCCAGGCTATGGCTCAGAGCACAACACATTTTAGGCTTACCGTTAAAAGTACAGTGAAGATTAGGTTTAGTGTTAGGAGAGACAATGCCTAGATCTCTAGCTGTAGTGGGGCTGCAAAAATGCTGGCAAGGGGAGCGGTGTCCTGCAGAACAATTTCTTTCCTGACAGGTTTTTTTATCTGGGTGATGGCTTCTGAGTGTGGGCCAAGTCTCAACCCATCCCAGTGGTTAGGGTTAAGGTTAGGAGAGAGGCAGTTTGCACTTTCTTCATTTAACCTGGTAATCAGTTTTTCATTTTCCTTTCTAAGAGCGCTCTGTATTTATAGGATATCCTTCCATCACATTTGAAGTTACACCCTTAGGCTGATGTGATGGCCTGTGTGCCAGGGAGTTAGTTCCTTCAGCTTGCTGCAGTCAATTTGCTTTTGACAACCAAGAAATTTGATTTTTATAATGAGGTGTAAATCACAGGAAAGGGTTGTCTATAGTGGGCTTCAGCAGAGTTAGGAGCAAGAGTGTAGTAGTTCACATCAACAGGATTTTATAATAGAGAGCTACACAGTAAAGGACATACTTTTCATGGAGAATGAGAATTTAGAGAAATTTGGGACAGCTAGGTAATAGTTACACAGCTTAGAGGTTTAAAAGCTGTTGTTGTCTTGTTATGGTCCATTGTTTTTCTGGTGTGGTACTTGGTTTGATATATAAGAATACCACTGAGCCAGGAGGCTGGCTGAAAACAGAAAGATGGGGTGAAGTGCAGCGTGCATGAAACAGCTGCAGTATGTCTCGCTGCTCAGTATACTGAGCTGCATGTTTGTTAAATTGAATTATACCTTTAAATTAATTCAATTGAATGTGAGGTGAATGAATTATAAATAATACTCGATGAGGCTATAAATATGGCTTGATAGAACCAACCACCACAAATAGGAAAAGCCTATAAAAATGTATTTGCATGTTTACATATCACTCCCCTGTGGTGGATTAGCAAGCAGAAAGAAGTCTAAAACCACAGGGGGAAGGTTTAAATAGGATGATGCAGACATTAGTGAATGATTAACAGTAATTTCACAAAGGTGGAGGGTAAGCTGTTCATTTTGCAGAATCTCACAAATGTGTTTTGAACGATTAACTAAATTTGCTCGGCAAAAGTTTAATTAAGGCTGACAGCGATTAACCACAATTATTTAACTCAGTGTACAGGCTGGCTATACACGCTATGTGGAAAGCGCAGCATTAACCAACATGAAGGTGCTCAACAGTTCTTGGGTCTGTCTGGACTAGCTACCCCTTTGACACCTCATCTCCAGAGAACAAAGGGAGTCTCACAGAGAACGTTACACAGTTCTCCTGAAAGCCTGATGGAAGTCTCTGACAGAGTCTTCTTAATAGAGTGCATATACATATACAGTGTACATACGCAGCCAGCTCTGTGGGCCAATGCGTGAGTGAATAGGGTCAAATCCCCTGTCCCCTTTGGTGAAATGATGGATGCTGCTTTCAACACTCTTGACATTTCTACAAAGCTGCAAAAACCAGACTGGGTCTTGCGTCTGCAAGTGAACTCAAGGCAGGGAATGAATGGAGCTCTCTTGTATCCTCCTTTGCTCCTGCTTCCTCTAACACCCCCATCCTTCCCTTCTTTCTTGTTGCTGTTGTTCTTTATGAGCCTTAATGTAATCTGTCTCTGGCTGGTTGCACTAATATTTTAAAATACTGCTTACTGTCTTTTGCAGGTAATACTATTTTGGCATAGTTGGACACACTCATGAGAACAAATGACATCTGTGTCATTTAATTGCTTTTTTTTTCTTTGTCAGAGGGAGAAAAAAAGACTAGTACCCTTAATAATAACTTATGATTAGAGCTGATTAGGAAATAAGCATTTCCTGGAAAGCATTTTGAGAGGAAGCACAAATTTTCCTTTAAAAAGAGAACAAAGAGTTCTTTTCACAGTTTTATCAAAACCTTCTTACCTGTCATTTTACTCTACTGTTAAACACTCTCCCAGCTTTTCATGTCATACATTCTGGTTTCACAAAGAGACTCTGGCTGTCTGTATCCCAAGCTCCAGTGAAGAGGTGTTGATTGTCAGATAATGGTAGGCCAGGTAAACCTCTCTGATGGCTATTGAATGCAGATCTTCTAAATAGTTCCATGAATGTTATTAAAAAATTAGTAGGAAATGTGGTACACTTGCATGGTAGACATAGTGACACATAAGTTAAACGCTGTTTATTATTAATGTTATTTACTATTAGGAAGAACCCTACATCCCAGTCAGGATTTCTGTGGCTTCACAAGACTTGACAAAGATGTCTTAACAGAAACAGATCCTCCTGTGACTGAACACCCTGCTGCTTTTGTGCCTGAATCACACAATTTACTTATGTTCCATCTATTGGCTTGATGCTCCACAATTTACTTTGAAAATACTTTGAATACTTAATATTTTGGATATACTTAGTATTTTATTTACATCCCTCCTATATTATGAAGTTTACAGAGTCATAGAGTTGTTCAAGCAGTAACTTTGCATGTCTGAGAAATCCCAGCATTAATTCATTAGCAGTTTATATGAATGCTCAGTTCCAAAATATCTGTTACCTTGTTTACAAAGATTTCCAGCCTAACGCATGAATTCACTAAAAGGCTAACTTTACTGTTCTATTAAGAAAACCATGTGTCTTGCTCTATATTTGTATCCAAGGCCTAAACTTAACTTCTACTATACCAAGTATAGTATTTATATTCTTTTATCAGCAGGTTATACAAACTAGCTAATTTTTAGCTAGCCATTTGAAAAGCCTGCTTGCTTTCTGTTTGTTTACTTCTAAATCATTATTGCATACAGCAGTACAATAAACAAGACATAGTCAAGTGGTATCATAGCCACAAAAAGTAAAAAAAAAAAAAAGGCAGGACTGGAAACCGTGAATTATCTTTGGATCAGGTTATTAGGAGTGTTCATATCAATCTGCTTACATGGTTTGTTTGTTCTAATAGCACTTTGAATACTCATAAATAATTAGTTAATCTTCTAGCAGTGTCTTAAATAAAGGACTAATGATGTCAGGACAGCTTGCTTTGGCATTTATGAAACATGCTGTGATCTACCTGTAACTGATTGTAGAGGTAGCTGAAGGAACATATTTTTAGATTGCTTCATTTTCTGTTATCAGAAAATATGTCAACCTTAGATGGAAGGCTTTAGCAGTTCCCCTGCTTCAAGGAGGCCTCTGCAATGTGTCATGCCCTTGAGAAGCATCTGTTGTTTAATTTTATGAAATGCTGTTCAGGTTAAACTGCAGAAGAGTAGCCAGGTCTTCCTCCTCCTTTTTTTGCTTTCCCCTCCTGTTCCTCAGGGTCCTTGGGGGGGTGCATGGGGAGCCGAATGCTGTCTCTGGGGAGCAGGCCTGTGCAGGAGGCAGAGCCCTGCAGGCTGCCGTCCAGGTTGCCGGGGAGGCGTTGGGGCAGAGGTGAGGAGGGAAGCAGAGGGGAAGGAAGCCTTTGCCAGCAGTTCTTCCTATTCTCTGACCTTCTCTGGCTCAAGGTAACTCATTCTCTTGCCTCTTGAGGTATCAGCTTTGATGTGAGCTTTCCTTCCCTCCCAGAGGCAGGGTTTAGACCCCCTCCCTGCTTCTCCTACATGATCCCTTGGATTACTGTCAATATTGATAACATCACACTAGGTACCCAAAGGGGCAAACTTAAGACCACATGAACACCTTCTATTCAGGTATTTCTGTTTTTTTCAAGAGCTTTCTGAAACTTCCATCTTTACAGTAGCATAGCTGTGCCACTTCACTATTGTTTCAACAATATGCAGCTATAATTTAGCCACGATGGCTAGTTTTCCATTGCTACCAAGCTGCCTTCAACTTGATGTGTCACTTCTGCTGGTGAGCACAAATCCAGGTTTGCCTGCTGAGGTGCTCTTTGCTCACCACCCACCCCCACTGCACCAAAGGAGCAGATGCATGTGGGTAGGGTGGTGAAGATGGGAGCCTGTTCCTTAGCAATCTCAGCAGCCAGCATGTGGCAATGAAGACCTAGAGAAAATAAAATGAACAGGAGGAGTTTCTCATTGGCATACACAGTGTGAAGAAGCTCTGTTTCAACGTCAGCAGGCTATCCTCTGCAGAGCTGGGTTACCTGCCCCCACAGGAAAATCCACAGACTCTTTTTCTCCATCCTGAATTCAGGAGATTCAACTCAGGTTTGGCAATTCGGTAGTCTTAGCAGCAACTGTCAAGTCTCAGAGAAAGTGCTGGGTTGCCTTATCCTGTTTGTGAGGTGACAGACATTTGCTTAGCTGGATTTAGGTCATCAGATGGGATGGGCTATATTCTTCTGGTTAGTCCTAGGACATTAAGATATGTAGTGAGATGTCATTTTGAAATTCAAAGTAACAAAGGGTTACAGAGGAACTTTTTCTCTGGCAGAGTGTTTTGATGATTTGTGGCTGTCTGTCTTAGATGCTGCACTGTGGCTACAGATTCTTCAAAGTATCTGCTGCTTCCTGTAAGTATAATCTCAATTTTCTGAGGGTTTAACATTAACCAGCTGTTCCACAACCATATGGTGACCTGAGCAACACACTGGACTGACTGGATTTCTGTGGTATTATTGAATGTAGGTTTTTATGTGGATGACAGAAAAATGCAAGGTAGAGAAGTTTATTAAATCAATCTCTATCTCTGTCTGTATTCACTTCTACACTTGAAGCAGCTGCTTACGCTCAGCCTCTGAACTGAGTCAGTCAATTTACTCCAATAGCTACTAAATCAGTCCCTTTATCCATAATCATTAGACAGCAGCAAAATGCACATCTGATAAAATATGGAGAAATCCAACATAAAACGTAAGCTTCCCTCACAGGGAAAGAAATGAGCCCTAACCATGACTGAACAGGTTAATGGCAAAATTGTACCAAGTAGATTGATTCATTCTGCAATATGAAAACAGAATCAAAGACATTAGGCATAGGCAATAGCATATTTAAGGTACAATAAGAAGAGTGCCTCAAGCCGTATTTGTCAGCAACTATTCTTGTATAAAGAGTGTCTCATAATTACCAAAAGATTACAACTGAGTTAAATCTTAACACTTTGCTTTGCAGATATTCTGTAAACAAAGTGATTAGTTTGGCTTAACTCTGTGTTCCAAGCAATCTTTAGGAAAGGTCTACTTCACTGAAATCTGCCATCCATCTCTTAAATTCAACAGTTTTATTTGACCTGGCTTCCTTAATCATTTTACTTTTTTACAAAAATTAAAAAATACACAGTGGAGTAAAATTACCTCAGCTTTGAAAATATGAAATTGCATCTGAAGCAGTGCTTCAGTATGTAGTAATCTACTATGGTAGCTCTAAAGCACAGATGGGAGAGTATAGAAAGAGGATTAAACTGCTTTCCATATCCTAAACTTTATCAGGGATAACACAGAAAACTGTGTCATTCATTACTGCCTGGGGAGTTCTTAAGTATTAACAATTTATCTAGCTGATACATTAGAAAAGCTAGGAAGTATTTTTTTTCATTAGCAATAACAGACTGCAACTAAAATGAAAGTCAAAGTTGCATTGCAAGAGTTTTATTCATATGCTAAACAGAGGAAATTAATTGCTTCACCTGGAAATATTGATCATAGTACATCTAAGCCAAAATCTTAAGTGCATGCATCCAAGAAATGCACTGCTGAAAAACTTATTTTCCCAAGTCTTTATTTCTAAAAAAGCTATTTTTGCTGCATTACAAACAAAGAATAATGAGACACTATTTGTGATACTTTATGTCATAAAAGGTTTGTGTTCATACACTGTGCTTCACATCTCAAAACAAAAATGGTTTAGGATTAAGTTCAGAACCTATTAAAATCAAAAGAAATACCCTCATTAACATTTAGCAGACTTTGGATCAGGCCTATCCAAAGATTCAGCTGATAATACCAATACATGCAAGAGATTACAACCAAAGTCTTGTTATCCCTTGTAATTATGTGCCCCTCATGTTTGTTTTCATTTGTATGCTTTGGTATTTTTTCTAGACACTTCTGTTTAAGCTGTGCACTTAGATTTAGCAGAGCTTTATGACTGCATTAGTTTTTCAGTGATTTCTGAGTTCCTACAAATCCAGAGTTATAATGCTCAAGTGGCAAGTTTACTGTGATTTTCCGTAAAACAGATGATGTCCCAGAGTTCTTGTTCAGTTTGTAAATAAACCCATTAATATAACATGAATTTTAATAATAAAGAGAGCAACACATCTATACTTGCAGGTTTTCTAGATGTTATTTTAAACCAGTTTATGGAATCAAATATTTATATATACACATATACTTCTCCACATCAAGAGTATACATTTCAGCCTGAAAGGGGTAAGCTGATTTAAAAATTTTCCATAAGATTTCTCTGTCAGATTTAGCAGGACTTCTGTGTGAAAGCCTGGACCTCTCCTAGACAGCTGCACTGAATCTCTCTGTTACGTGGTACTTTTGTCTCAGTTTCCACTGCAAATGTTTGGTACAGATCTGTTTCTCATCTCCTTGCTTTTGTTCTATTCATCTTTGCTCCCACTGGCTTTTTGTAGGCTGGACTCTAGCATATCTTCCACTACTAGGATTAATGTAAAATCAACAGATAACATGCAAGGATACCTTTTGAAAATGGGAAAACATCTCTGGAGTACTTAAGATCACATGAGCGGACATACTGCTCAGTATACTGAGATGTTTGGACGAGAACGGATGAGTATCCCATCTCCAACAGTGACTGAAATTGTTATTAGTCATATTCAGAAAAATAATTCCAGCCCTCATATTGTGCTTTTTCTTTTTGACTACCTAATCCCTTAATAATATATTATGCCTCAGTTGCTGTATGTGAGATAAATAGTATGTCATCTTTAAGTGTATGCTGACACACAGCAAAGCTATGGCTGTGGCTAAAACCACTTGTAGTAGCAATAGGAGTTTATAGTTCCAGGCTAGGACATATGCATACACATTTATTCTCTCCTATTCAGTTTTCACGTAGTATCACCATTTTCTCTTAAATAAGATTCCCTGTATCCACTCAAACCGACTGGATTTTTACAGCAAAGCGCTGTTACCAAAATGGACTGACTTCCCTGTGGTTAGTGCTACACACAGCAGCAAGCTACCAGTAATCAGCTCATTGCATTTGGCTTTCCCACTGCCTTTATGAAATGGTTCCATCCTCTCCTGACAGTTTCTCTCCTGTAAGT